>CM054134.1:126086200-126108700 GCA_028751875.1 Rapana venosa
AAAAAGTGTTATATAGTTGATTATGAATATAATGTGTGTATGAGTGTGTTATATTTGGTTGTAACCTTGTTTGAGAGTGTGCTTTCTTTTCCTTCATAATTTTTGTGTTCTTGTTGATAATTGGGGCGTGTGTGTGTGTGTGTGTGTGTGTGTGTGTGTGTGTGTGTGTGTGTGTGTGTGTGTGTGTGTGTGTGTGTGTGAGTGTGTGTGTGTGTGTGTGTGTGTGTGCGCATGTGTGTGTTCATGCATTCTTCTTCAAAATCCGTTGGTTTGGATGAGACTTGTACCAGAGAAAATTTGTAAAGAAAGGGATGGATGGGCGGGCAAAGTAGAGATTCAGTGAGGGATAGTATGAACATAGAAGGAAAGAGTTTGGGCGTGTTAAACTTTTTCTTACATTTCATTGCTTGTGTCATACTTATATTGACTAGTTTTTGCTGGAAGTTTGCTTGCTTTGTTGTTGGGTTTATTCTTTAATATTTTCCTTAGGAAAATGGGGAGTGGAGTAGGGCTTGGTTCAAGGAAACGTTGTACTTAATGCGTTTGTGCATTCTCTGTTTATCTGTCTGTCTGTACCTGTCTATATCTCTGTCTACCTCTGTCTCTGCCTGTCTGTTGTCTTTCTGTTGTCTCTCTCCCTCCCTGCCTCCCTCCACCTCCCCCCCCCCTCTCTTTCTCTCTCTCCTATCTCTCTCTCTCTCATTGTTTCTTTGATTTTCATCTAAGTTAGTAGTAGTATTTCATTATGATGCTAATTTGAATCTTCATTGGAATGTATCTAAAACTGCTGATTCTTACTGTTTGCATACTTTGTTTACTTGAAGGTTTTTTTTCATTGGTGTGTGTTTGTCTAATTGTTGCTGTTAGGTTTAGTTTCAGTTCTTCTGTTTTGATTAGTGTGTGTGGGGGGGGGGGTGGAGGTATGTAGTTTTTCTTGACTTTTTTTTCTTCTTTTCTTGTTTTTTTCTGGGGGTTTTCCTGTTTTTTGTGTGAGAGCATGGTGTAAAGAAGCCCTGTGCTTATCTATTTGCTCTCAATAAACATTTCGAGTTCGAGTTCTGCATGCTTGTATAAAACCAAGAGGAGTGAGGACGGATAGAAACAGAAAAAGAGAGCATAGGAGTCAATGTGGGTCTCGAGGCAGTACCGGGTGTGTAAAATAAACAAACACTGGAATGAAGTTATGGAGTAATTTGGAATAAACAGTACATTTCCGATCGGTGTTCTGCTAAACAGATTATTGCTGTGCTGCTGCTGCTGCTGCTGCTGCTGCTGCTGCTGCTGCTGTTGATGCCGCTACTGTTGCTGCCGTTGTACTTATAATAATGATGGTGATGGTGATTCTGAATGCTGATGTTAATTATGATTATGATTTAATAGTAGCAGAAGTAGCTACAGTTATAGTGGTGGTGGTGGTGGTGGTGGTAGTAGCAGCAGCAGCAGCAGCAGCAGCAGCAGCAGCAGCAGCAGCAGTAGTAGTAGTAGTAGTAGTAGTCATAGTAGTAGTAGTCGTAGAAGCAGCAGCAGCAGCAGCAGCAGCAGCAGCAGCAGCAGCAGCAGCAGCAGCAGCAGTAGTAGTAGTAGTAGTAGTAGTAGTAGTAGTAGTAGTAGTAGTAGTAGTAGTAGTAGTAGTAGTAGTAGTAGTAGTAACAGCAGCAGTAGCAGTAGCAGAACAGTTGTTGTTGTATCTATTATCTACAGGTTTAAGCTCAATGCTTTTAAAACTAAATTTTCTAAAAAAGCAACATGTATCTGTGGCGAAAATCTTACCAATGATCCTATTCTTTTACGATGCAGAGATCTGAAAAACGTTTTACCTGCCTTCCCAGTTCGTAGCTTACAGCAAATTCTACAAGACATTCCACTAATGAAACAAATTGTTTTGTCATTAAGTCATACTCCTATGTTTAGACTCCTTTAATATGAGGATAGCTTCTGGTTATATGAATTGCAACGTTAATATTTTAACTGTTCATTTTTTCTGTTCAGAATTCTTGTTTATGCTTTTTTTCATAATATTTGTTTATTGCTATTGTTTATTTATGTGCATACCCTTCTCTCTACTAACACACTCACACACAACACACACACACACACACAACACACACACAGACACACACACACACACACACACACACACACTTTCCCGTCTGATATCACTATTTAGTGGAAGGACGTTAAACTGAAGAACTACTACTAGCAGTAACAGCAGCAGCAGTAATAGTAGTAGCAGCAGCAGCAGCAGTAGTAATAGCAGTAGCAGCAGCAGCAGCAGCAGTAGTAGTAGTAGTAGTAGTAGTAGTAGTAGTAGTAGTAGTAGTAGTAGTAGTAGTAGTAGTAGTAGTAGTATGTTGTTGTTGTTGTTGTTGCTATTATTGTTATTGTTATTGCTGCATACTGGACAGTCCTGCTCATTTTTTGCAGCATAATAAAGGATGATAAAAGCTAGTAACAGCTCATTTTCAAACCACGACAAAGCCAGTCACAAAAATAGGGATGAAAAGAAGAATTCTGCAAGCTAGCTATAAACTACTGCAGCAGCAGCAGCAACAACAACATCAAAAGCAGCAGCATAAAAGGGAGATAAAGAACTACAATAAAACCCCGAAGAACAACATCAGCAACAACGATAACTACATTTTAAGTAACAACAACTGGTGTTTAAATCAACTGACTTTAACTATGTCTGCAACCTTACAATCTTATCGAATAGAGACAGACAGACAGACAAAAACAGAGACGGAGAGACAGAGAAACACAGAGAGAGACACACACAGAGACACAGAGAGACAAAGACAGACAGACAGACAGACAAAGACAGAGAGAGGGAGACAGAGACAGAGACAGAGAGAGAGAGATAGAGAGAGAGAGAGAGAGAGACAAGCAAAAGGGAAAAAAATAATATTAGCTTCAGCAGTAAAATACATATAACATGCAAACACTCCACTGTACAAGCCATTGAACTTTCACCCGGAATCATTTCTGGGTCTGCCTGGACAGATTTACACCCTCACAACATGATCGCTTCTCTCTCTCCGCTGACACGCAATGGCGGTCACTGTGGCTTCCCCGCCAGTCTCATCAGGAAATACGGCAACTAGTATTGTTATGGCTTCTCCTATGTCTTTCACAAAAGTTCAGAGGTTTGGGTTCCATTTTCAAACCCTGTTTCCCTCACTCTGCTTAGCCCTGTCATGCAGGGCTGTGGAGAAACGAGATAAACGATGCACTTAAAAGAAAGCTTTGCAATACACTAATCAACAATATCTGTATACTGTTCTTTTACTGCAAATGTCACCAAATAGTTTCCATTCATTTATCACAAAAACTGAACATGAAAATTAATATTCACTTTTTCCTGGAAAATACATGGAAAGTGTTGCTTTGAAAAAACTGATCAAAACTGGAATTTTTTGTTTTTTTAACATTTGCAGTCTTATACTTACTTGTTGGGTGGGTGATTGTTCGCATGTGAACTTTAGTGGTGGCGCGCGCGCGTGTGTGTGTGTGTGTGCGTGCGTGCGTGTGTCTGTGTGTGTGTCTGTGTGTGTGTGTGTGTCTGTCTGTCTGTCTGTGTCTGTGTGTGTTTATCTATTTTATATTTTATTTATTTTATTCTTTTATAACTAGGATAACGGAATAAGCACTTATGTGCTTTTTTACATCTAGTCCCCGTGCTTATGCGGTTTTGTAAATTGTCATCTGTTCCCACTGGCAAACAATGGCCTACTCTTACGAAAAGCAGAACAATATTTGAACGTGTGCGCAAGATGTTCTGCGTGCGTTCGCACACGAGGCCTCCGTTTATAGTCTCATCCGAAAGAATTTTGGGAAGAATGGAGTCTGCACTGATGTTAACTCCAGGGTAAAATATCCCCTTGAACGGGAATCGAACCCGGGTTGTCAGATTGCGAGCGCAATGTTCTAACCACAAGGCTATCCCGTCCCTCCTGTGCTGTGCGTGTATGTGTTTCTGCTTTGAGTTTATAAGTTTGACCGTTTCATCTCCGCTTTCACTATATTGCCAATACCTTTTTTTTTCATTTGAGACTCCCCACCCCCTTCCCCCGTCCCCATTTCCTAACTCAACCACTCTGACCCGGTTTTCAGGTATAGACATTTTGATGAACCCTTGGCCTGTACACCAGACATTCCTTCCTTCAACGCTTTGATTTGTGGTTTGCAAGATGTAGCGCTATAGAAATGCCATGTATCATTATTGTTGTTATTGTTGTTGTTATTATTATTATTATTATTATTATTATTATTATTGTTGTTGTTGTTGTTGTTGTTGTTGTTATAAATATTATTATTATTATAATCATAATTCAGTCAGTTATTCAGTCAGTCAGTCAATCATGCCTTCTCTCTCCATGTGCTCGTGTGTACAATGTGCCTGCCAGCATGTGCGTCTGTGTGGAAGGTTAGAGCTGAAAGCAGCGGCTTCAGCAGTGTGCTGTGGTGTGCTGTGTTGTGGTGTGGTGTGGTGTGGTGTGGTGTGTCTGCTGTGTGTGTGCTTGTGGTGTGTGTGTGGTGTTGGGTGTGCTGTGCTGTGGTGTGCTGTGGTGTGGTGTGGTGTGGTGTGCTGTGTGTGTTGTGCTGTGTGTGTGGTGTGGGTGTGGTGTGCTGTGGGTGCTGTGGTGTGCTGTGCTGTGGTGTGCTGTGGTGTGGTGTGGTGTGGTGTGCTGTGGTGTGGTGTGGTGTGCTGTGGTGTGTGGTGTGGTGTGGTGTGCTGTGTGCTGTGGTGTGGTGTGTGTGTGTGTGGTGTGCTGTGGTGTGGGTGTGGTGTGTGGTGTGGTGTGGTGTGCGTGTGTGTGTGGTGTGGTGTGGTGTGCTGTGGTGTGGTGTGGTGTGCTGTGGTGTGGTGTTGGGGTGGGTGTGGTGGCGGGGTGTTGTGGTTGGGGTGTGTGTGGGTGTGTGGTGTGCTGGGGTTTGCTGTGGTGTGGGTGGTTGGTGGGTGTGCGTGGGTGGTGGGGTGGGGGTGTGGTGTGTGTGGTGTGGGTGGGTGGTGTGGGGGCGGTGGGTGCTTGTGTGGTGTGGTGTGGTGTGGTGGCTGTGGTTTTTTGGGTGCTGTGGGTGTGTTGGTGTGGTGTGGTGGGCTGGGTGTGCTGGGGGGCTGTGGTGTGGGGGGTGTGGGGGGTGTGCTGGGGTTTTTGGTGTGGGTGGGTGTGGGTGTGCTGTGGTTGGGGGGTGTGGTGTGGTTGTGGGTGGGTGTGGGGGGTTGTGCTTTTGGGGCGGTGGTTGGGGGGGGGGTTGGGGGGGGTGGGGGGGCGGGTGTTTGGTTGGTTTTTTGTTTTGGGGTTTTGCTTTTCTTTTGGTTTGGGGGGTGGTGGGTTGGTTTTGTTTGGGGTGTGTGGGGTGTGGTGTGTGTGGTGTGGTGTGGTGTGGTGGGGCTGGGGGGTTTGTGGTGTGCTGTGCTGTGGTGTGCTGTGGTGTGGTGTGCTGTGGTGTGGTGTGGTGTGCTGTGGTGTGCTGTGGTGTGGTGTGGTGTGCTGTGGTTGGTGTGCTGTGGTGGTTGGGTGTGGTGTGGTGGGGGTGTGCTGTGGTGTGCTTGGTGTGGTGTGGTGTGGTGTGCTGGGTGTGCGGTGGTGTGCTGTGGTGTGGGTGTGTGCTGTGCTGTGGTGTGGTGTGGTGTGCTGTGGTGTGGTGTGGTTGGTGGTGCTGTGGTGCTGTGGTGTGGTGTGGTGTGGTGTGCTGGGGTGTGCTGTGGTGGGGTGTGTGTGGTGGTTCTGTGTGTGCTGTGGTGTGGGTGGGTTGTGGTGTGCTGTGTTGTGTGTGTGTGGTGTGGTGGGGTGTGCTGGGGGTGGTGTGGTGGTGGGGTTTGTGGTGTGTTTGTGGTGTAGGTGTGGTGTGGGTGTGGTTGTGGTGTGCTGTGGTGTGCGTGTGTGGTGTGGTGTGGTGGTGTGGTGTGCTGTGTGTGCTGTGGTGGGGTTTGTGGTGTGGGGGTGTGTTGGTGTGCTGGGGGTGCTGGTGTGGTGTGGTGGGGCTGTGTGGTGGTGTGGTGTGCTGTGGTGTGGTGTGTTGGTGTGTGTGGTGTGTGGGGTTTTGTCTTTGTTGGTGTGGTGTGGGGTGTGCTGTGTGTGCTGTGGTTTTGGTGGGGTTTGTGGTGTGTTTGTGGTGTGCTGTGGTGTGGTGTGTGTGGTGTGCTGTGGTGTGCTGTGGTGTGGTGGGGTTTTGTGGTGTGCTGTGTTGTGCTGTGGTGTGGTGTGGTGTGGTGTCTGTGGTGTGCTGTGGTGTGCGGGGTGGGGGTGTGGTGTGGTGTTGGTGTGCTGTGGTGTGCTGTGGTGTGGTGTGGTGTGGTGTGCTGTGGTGTGGTGTTGTGGTGTGGGTGTGCTGTGGTGTGGTGTGGTGTGGGTGCTGTGGTGGTGGTGTGGGGGCTGTGTGCGTGGTTGTGTGGTTGGTTGTGTGGTGTGCTGTGGTTTTGTTTGTGGTGTGGTGTGGTGTGGTGTGCTGGGGTGTGCTGTGGTGGTGTGGTGTGGTGTGCTGTGGTGTGGTGTGGTGTGGTTGGTGTGGTGTGCTGTGGTGTGGTGTGGTGTGCTGTGGGTGCTGTGTGTGGTGTGGTGTGGTGTGGTGTGGTGTGTGTGTGTGTGCTGTGGTGTGGGTGGTGGGTGTGGTGTGGTGGTTTTGGTTGGTTGCTGTGGGGGGTGTGGTGTGGTGTGGTGTGCTGTGGTGTGCTGTGGTGTGCTGTGGTGGGGGGTTGTGGTGTGGTGTGCTGTTGGTGTGGTGTGTGTGTGTGGGGGTGGTGGGGTGTGGGTGTGGTGTGGTGCTTGGGTGGGGTGCGTGGTGTGGTGTGGTGTGGTGTCTGTGTGTGGCTGTGGTTTTGTGGGGGGTGTGGTGTGTGTGGTGTGCTGGGGGTGTGCTGTGGTGTGTGTGTGGTGTGGTGTGGTGGGGCTGTGGGGGTGGTGTTGCTGTGCTGTGGTGTGGTGTGGTGTGTGTGTGGTGTGGTGGCTGTGGTTGGGGCTGTGGTGTGGTGTGGTGTGGTGGGGTGCTGTGGTGTGGTGTGGCTGTGCTGTGGTGTGCTGTGGTGTGCTGGGGTTTGTGGGTGTGGTGTTGGCTGTGGTTTGTGGTGGGTGTGGTGTTGTTTTGGGTGTGGTGTGCTGTGCTGTGGTGTGCTGTGGTGTGCTTGGTGTGGTGGGGTGTGCTGGGGTGTGCTGTGGTGGGGTGTGGTTGGTGTGGGTGTGCTTGTGCGGGGTGCTGTGGTGTGGTGGGGTTTGGTGTGCTGTGGTGTGCTGTGGTGTGCTGTGGTGTGGTGTGTGCTGTGGTGTGCTGTGGTGTGGTGTCTGTGTGGGGTTGGTGCGGGGTTGGGGTGTGCTGTGGTGTGCGTGGGTGGTGTTGTGTGGTGTGTGTGCTGTGCTGTGGTGTTGGGTGCTGTGGTTGCTGGGGTTGTGTGGTGTGCTGTGTTGTGCTGTGGTGTGGTGTGGTGTGCTGTAGGTGGGGCTGTGGTGGTGCCTGTGGTGTGGTGGGGTTGCTGGGTGTGCTTGTGTGCTGTGGTGTGGTTGGTGTGGTGTGGTGGTGCTGTGGTGTGGTGTGGTGTGCTGTGGTTGTGGTTGTGCTGTGCTGTGCTGAGCTGTGCTGTGTTGTGCTGTGTTTGTGTTGTGCTGTGCTGTGCTGTGCTGTGCTGTGCTGTGCTGTCCCGTGCCGTGCTGTGCTGTGCTGTGCTGTGCTGTGCCGTGCCGTGACGTGCTGTGCTGTGCTGTGCTGTGCTGTGCGTGCCGTCCCGTGCCGTGCTGTGCTGTGCTGTGCTGTGCTGTGGCTGTGCTGTCTGTGCCGTCCCGTGCTGTGCTGTGCTGTGCTGTGCTGTGCTGGGGCTGTGCTGTGCTGTGCCGTGCTGTGCTGTGCTGTGCTGTGCCGTGCTGTGCTGTGCGGGTGTTGTGCTGTGCTGTGCTGTGCTGTGCTGTGTTGTGCTGTGGCTTTTGTATGCTGGGGTGTGGTGTGGTGTGCTGTGCTGTGCTGAGCTGTGCTTGAGCTGTGCTGTGCTGTGCCGTGCTGTGCTGTGCTGTGCTGTGTTGTGCTGTGCTGTGCTGTGTTGTGCTGTGCTGTGCTGTGCTGTGCTGTTGCTGTGCTGTGCTGTGCTGTGCTGTGTTGTGCTGTGCTGTGCTGTGTTGTGCTGTGCTGTGCTGTGTTGTGTTTGTGCTGTGCTGTGTTGTGCTGTGCTGGGGCTGTGCTGTGCTGTGTGTGTTTGTGCTGGGGCTGTGTTGTGCTGTGCTGTGCTGTGTTGTTGTGCTGTGCTGTGTTGTGCTGTGCTGTGCTGTGTTGTGCTGTGCTGTGCTGTGTTGTGTTTGTTGCTGTGCTGGCTTTTGCTGTGTTGTGCGGGTGTTGTGCAGTGCTGTGCTGTGTTGTGCTGTGCTGTGCTGTGCTTTGTTTGTGTTGTGCTGTGTTGTGCTGTGCTGTGCTGTTTTGTGGTTGTGCTTGTGCTGTGCTGTGCTGAGCTGTGCTGTGCTGAGCTGTGCTGTGCTGAGCTGTGCTGTGCTGTGCTGTGCTGTGCTGGCTGTGCGTGCTGTGCTGTGTTTGTGCTGTGCTTTTGCTGGGGGCTGTGTTGTGCTGTGCTGTGCTGTGCTGTGCTGTGCTGTGCTGTGTTGTGCTGTGTTGTGCTGTGCTGTGCTGTGTTGTGCTGTGCTGTGCTGTGCTGTGCTGAGCTGTGCTGTGCTGAGCTGTGCTGTGCTGAGCTGTGCTGTGCTGTGCTGTGCTGAGCTGTGCTGTGCTGTGCTGTGCTGTGCTGTGCTGTGCTGTGCTGAGCTGTGCTGTGCTGTGTTGTGCTGAGCTGTGCTGTGCTGAGCTGTGCTGTGCTGTGTTTGTGCTGAGCTGTGCTTGCTGAGCTGTGCTGTGCTGTGTTGTGCTGAGCGTTGCTGTGCTGTGTTTGTGCTGTGTTGTTGCTGGCTGTGCTGTGCGAGCGGGTTGCTGTGCTGTGTTGTGCTGGCTGTGTTGTGCTGTGCTGGTTGTGCGGGAGCTGTGCTGTGCGGCTGTGCGGGGGCTGTGCTGGCTGAGCTGTTGCTGTGCTGTGCTGTGCTGTGCTGTGCTGTGCTGTGCTGTGCTGTGCTGTGCTGAGCTGTGCTGTGCTTGGCTGTGTTTGGGTTGCTGTGTTTGTGCTGAGCTGTGCTGTGCTGTGCTGTGCTGTGGTGTGCTGTGCTGTGCTGTGCGTGCTGAGCTGTGCTGTGGTGTGCTGTGCTGTGCTGTGCTGTGCTGTGCTGTGCTGTGCCGTGCTGTGCTGTGCTGTGCTTTTGCCGTGCGGCTGTGCTGTGCTGTGTTGTGCTGTGCTGTGCTGTGCTGTGCTGTGTTGTGCTGTGCTGTGCTGTGCTGTGGTGGGGTGTGGTGTGGTGTGCTGGGGCTGTGCTGAGCTGGCTGAGCTGTGCTGTGCTGGCTGTGCTGTGCTGTGCTTTTGCTGTGCTGAGCTGTGCTGGCTGTGCTGTGCTGTGCTGTGCTGAGCTGTGCTGTGCTGTGCTGTGCTGGGGTGTGCTGTGCTGTGCTGTGCTGGGGCTGAGCTGTGCTGTGTGTGCTGGGGTGTGCTGTGCTGTGCTGTGCTGTCCCGTGCTGTGTTGTGCTGTGCTGTTGCTGTGCTGTGCTGTGTTGTGCTGTGTTGTGCTAAAGCTGTGCTGTTTTTGTTCGGGTGCTGTACTGTGCTGTGCTGTGGGTGTGGTGTGCTGTGCGTGCTGACTGTGCTGTGTTGTGCTGTGCTGTGCTGTGCTGTCCCTGTGCTTTTGGTTGTGCTGTGTTGGCTGGGGCTGTGCTGTGTTGTGCTGTGCTGGGGCGTGCTGTGTTTGAGCTGTGCTGTGCTGAGCTGTGCTGTGCTGAGCTGTGCTGTGCTGTGCTGGTTTGAGCTGTGCTGTGTTGTGCTTTTGCTGTGCTGTGCTTTTGCTGAGCTGTGCGGGTGCATGTGCTGTGTTGTGCTGGCTGTGCGTGCGAGCTGTGCTGTGCTGGGGTTGTGCTGAGCTGTCCCTTTTGCTTGAGCTGTGCTGTTGCTGTGTTGGTGAGCTGTGCTGTGCTGTGCTGTGCTGTGCGTGTTGTGCTGAGCTGGCTGTGCTGAGCTGTGCTGTGCTGTTTGACTGAGCTGTGCTGGGGGCTGTGCTGTGCTGTGCTTGTTGTGCTGAGCTGTGCTGTGTGATTGCGTGCTGGGGCTGTGCTGTGCTGTGGCTGAGCGTGCTGTGCTGTGCTGTGCTGTGCTGTGCTGTGCTGTGCTGTGCTGTGCTGTGCTGAGCTGTGCTGTGCTGTGCTGTGCTGTGCTGGGCTGTGCTGTGTGGCTGTGTTGGCTGTGCTGTGCTGTGCTGTGCGTGGTGGGGCTGTGCTGTCTGTGCTGTGCTGAGCTGTCCCTGTGTTGTTGCTGTGGGGGTGCTGTGCTGTGCTGTGCTGTGCTGTCCCTGTGCGTGCTGTGCTGTGCTGTGTGTGCCGTGCTGTGCTGTGCTGTGCTGTTGTTGTGCTGTCGGCTGTCTGTGCTTGCTGTGTTGTGCTGTGCTGTGTTTGTGGTGTGGTGTGGTGTGTTTGTGCTGGTTTGCTGAGCTGTGCTGAGCTTGTGTGCTGTGCTGTGCTGTGCTGTGCTTTTGCTGTGCTGGCCTGGCTGTGGCGTGCTGTGCTGTGCGTGCTGTGTGAGCTGTGCTGTGCTGTGCTGTGCTGTGGTGTGCTGTGCTGTGCTGTGCTGTGTGAGCTGTGCTGTGTTGTGCTGTGGTGTGCTGTGCTGGCTGGCTGTGCCGGCCGGTTGTGCTGTGCGTGCTGTGCTGTGCTGTGTTGGCTGTGTTGTGTGGGGCTGTGCTGTGTTGTGCTGTGCTGTGCTGTGGCTGTGCTGTGGTGTGGTGGGGTGTGCTGTGCTGAGCTGTGCTGGAGCTTGCTGTGCTGTGCTGGCTGTGCGTGCTGAGCTGTGCTGTGCTGTGCTTTTGTGTGCTGTGCTGTGCTGAGCTGTGCTGTGCTGTGCTGTGCTGTGGTGTGCTGTGCTGTGCTGTGCTGTGCTGAGCTGTGCTGTGTTGTGCTGTGGTGTGCTGTGCTGTGCTGTGCTGTGCCGTGCTGTGTTGTGCTGTGCTGTGCTGTGCTGTGCTGTGTTGTGCTGTGTTGTGCTGAGCTGTGCTGTGTTGTGCTGTGCTGTGCTGTGCTGTGCTGTGCTGTGGTGTGCTGTGCTGTGCTGAGCTGTGCTGTGTTGTGCTGTGGTGTGCTGTGTTGTGCTGTGGTGTGGTGTGCTGTGCTGTGCTGTGCTGTGCTGTGCTGTGCTGTGGATCAGTGTACAGCAGTGTACAGCAGTGTACAGCAGTGTATCGACGTTTTCCTCCACCCTCAGTCCTCCGGGATGCTCAGGTGTCGAATCCAGGACAGAGAGCCGTGGATCGCTTCCTTCAGCTGCAGCAGTCCACTCCTCTGACAGCCAGCCAGCCAGCCAGCCAGCTCTCCCTTACTCTCCGGTGTGACGTCTGGTCCAGTCTGCTGGGGCTGGCTTGTGCTGGGCTGGCTTGTGCTGGGCTGGCTTGTGCTGGGCTGGGTTAGGCTGGGTTAGGCTTGATAGGTTTAGCTTGTAAGAACTTGGGATGTTTGCTTGGTGTGGCTTTGTATGACTTAGCTTAGCTGGGGTGAGCTTTTGTGGCTTGCTATAGCTTATTCTGGCTTGGTTTCGCTTTGGATGATTGGGTATGGCTGGAATGCATGTGTTCGGTATGCTTGACATGATACACTTGATGACTCGGCATGACTTGTTATAGCTTGTTATAGCTTGTCATAGCTTGTTATAGCTTGTTATAGCTTGTTCTATGGCTTGATTTACCTTGTGTCGTGTGCGCATGCATTCTTTTATATGAGTATATTGCTTTTGTTGGAAAATGGCCAAGCTTATTTTTATTACTACAAGTTTGGTTGTTGTTTTTTTCTAATCGAAGAACAGGGTCTTTTCCCTAATTACGTAATAGGGTCTCTGTTGTTTCTAGAGGTGGTGGACTACCGCTCACTAGATAGGATGGCCTCTAACCTCTCAGCACTACATGGTAGTGACTGGCTAAAGTATATCAGCTGCACTCACCTAAAGTTAATGTTCTAGAGGTAAGAACAAGACTTCACCACCTTTGCCTTTGGCCAGGGCAGGTGTGGAAGCTCATGACCCAATGTCCCCATTCCGCCAGGCTGTTGTCACTACGGGGATGACGAGTCAATTCCTTTAAACATGACTGCACAAAAGGGGGTGACCTTCAACCCAGACGGGATGAATATATTGGTCCTTCTGCAGTAGCAGAGGAAGATGCTTTTTTGAAAGAGAAAGAAGACTTTGCGTAAATATCCACATTTTACCCTGCATATTCCGGGTGTTTTGGTCATCCCTCAAAAGAACGTTCGGTGTTACTGGCACAGCCCTCACCTGGTTTAATTCATACCTTACTGACCGATTTCAGACAGTTGTAGTAAACAAGATTCAATAAATACCTGCCAAACTGGAATGAGGAGTCCCACAGGATCTGTTCTAGGCCCTGTTCTTTTCACTCTCTACACTGCCCCATTGCCACAAATAATAAACCATCATCAAATCAACCATAATTTTTACGCAGATGACTCTCAGATTCAAAGCAGTGTTACTCCTGAAAATCTGCCCTTTTCTCCTGACAAATATGGCCCACTGCTTTGAAGTATTAAAACTGGATGACACAGAACAAGTTGCACTAAGCAGATAAAAACCGGAGCCATGTTCGTAGGGACCAGACACAAACTCTCTTCCATTACAACAGCTTCAATAGAACTCGCAATACATCAGTCCCTCTATCCACTGCTGTGAAAAATCTAGGTGTTGTTATCTACAACACACTCTCTATGGAAAAATTCATCACCCAGACCTGTCAGTCGTGCTACTATCAATAACGGCGTATTAGTGCATTTCGAAATTACCTGTCCACTGATGCTACATCCAAACTTGACACTTCTCTCATTCTTTCACGTCTGGACTTTTGCAATTCTCTTTTGTCTGGTCTGCCAGCATCATCTATTCACTCCCTTCAACGTATACAAAACTCCGCAGCTTGACTATTTCTCAGAAAGAAAGAAATCGGAGCACAGTACCCCTCTCTTGCAATCTCTCCACTGGCTGCCTGTGCCACAGAGAGTAAATTATAAGATCAGTACCGTCTGTTACAAATGTCTCCACAACACTGCACCCTCCTACCTCTGTGAATGTCTTCACCTGTACACTCCTTCACGTTCCTTCCGCTCTGCTGCAGATACATTGTGCCTACGAATACCTAGATTCAACCAATCGACCGTTGGCTGCCGCTCTTTCTCTATTTCTGGTCCGTCGACCTGGAATGAGCTCCCTCTCTCTTTTCGCCAGAAGCCTAGTTGTGACACTTTAAAATCCAGCCTCAAGACATATTTATTTCAAACCTAAGATTTTCCCCTCGTGTTTCATATCAGAACTGCCCCACCCTCACTAACCCAGGTCCCATCACCCTGCTAAAGTATATGAACTAACCCTAACCCTAACCTAACCCTAACCCTCACCCTCACCCAGTGTTAATAAATAAGTCACTTTGTAGAGGGAGAGGAAATTTAACTCTGGTATACCCTCTGGTTGATTGGAAACATAGCACGAGTTTCTAAAGAAGGCTTCTTCTTCTTCTTCTTCGTCTTGATTTCAGTGGGTTGCAGCCTCATTTCCTTACTTCAATACACTGTATACGTCCGTACTTGTTTGAAGATGGTTTATCCTGTCTTTGTGGACACAACTACAACAAAATATCACCTATAACTCATGGCAGATGGCCGTTCTACGAGAGCAACATCCATATGATACAGTTTTCTCCTTCAGTCTAGCCGTCGTGCTCTAAGTATGTCTTTATTCTTCATTGCATCTTTCTGTATTTTTTCTTCAGAACAGAAACAGCCAAGTGAACAGAGATACGCGATTAGTAAAGCTGACAGAGTATTCTCTCCTAAGACTGGGTAGTGTTGTTGCTGAGATCGTTGTGGATAAACAGCAGGTCAGCCAGTGCAAAGGAATAAACCATGCCCTGTTTTTCCTCCGGGAAATAAACACGGTATCAGGTCAACGCATTAACACATCATGATTCAAAACGTCATTGTTGGGGTCAACCAGGTAGCATGCCACAAACGGGAAGGACAACAAGCTATAACTTTCACATTTTGTTGGTGTGTGGTTTTGCGCTGTGACTTGCTGCACATATCCGGGCCAAGACTGCATGTCAGAGCAAAGACCTTTGTAGAAAAACAGCTGTTACCATAAGGAAAACTGTTGTTCATTGTACAGCATTGAGGTTCATGGCTGTTTCTGTCCTTTTCTTTACAAAGACTTATATTCAGAATGGACGCCATAGCAAAGAGAAATGAACTCATTAAATGTTTCTTGAGCATATGTCATGGTTCTAAAAAGTGTTGAAGCTGCCATCTTAAAATGAAAAAGGAAAACCATTTTTCGAAAAATAAACTAGACAATGGTTTCAAAATTGTCTGCCTGTATGTTAATGTGTAGGCAGTAAAGTTTTCCTTTAAGAAGAAAGGAAATAGTGGTTGTCTGTTGTCTGTCCGTTTCTGGTGACATGGCTTTACACTTAATGACAGAATGACAAACTGTGACAGCGGAAGTGGAGCTGTGCTGTCTTGCAGAAGTAGATCTCCATCATCACAGTGTGCATGTGGCGTGCTTTCCAGGCTTCCTGCTGGCCATACCTATGTAGACATCAAAAGTAATGCATGTTTGCTTCAAATGAAACTGCCAACAATAGACATAGACTTTCTTGTAAATCGCACACACATGCCTGCGCACACACACACACATATATATATATCTATATCTATATCTATCTATCTATCTGTATATATATATACCTATATATAACTGAGATATATATATATATATATATATATATATATATATATATATATATAATATATATATATATTATAATTTATATATAAACCGATAATAGTGATACCAAAAGCAGATGACAGCATTAGTTATTTGTTTAGGTACAATCCCATAACCATTCTGCTTCAGTGCATCGATACACAGCGCTAGGCACATACATACATGAAGACTGCTGGAAAAAGTGTGTATTATACTGTTAATGACAGACAGACAGAGAGAATTGAATTGAATTGAATATATTGTATTTAAAGAGAGTTATGGCGTAATCAAACATGCTTTTCTACAACCAGCCCTCTGGGCAAAAGAACACAACATACAACAACCAACCTCTCAACCAAACAACAGACAACACAGCTTTGTACACGATACAGGGAAAAAGTCAAACCATCCAAAATGTAAAATACATAATTATTGTCAGCATATATCTTTTTATATAAAACACCTGACTAAAGAGAGAAATAGAGACAGACAGACAGACAGAACGACGGACGACAAAGACATACAGACACAGAGAGAGACAGAGAGAGAGAGAGAGAAAGACAAAGACAGACAGACAGACAGACAGAGGGAGACAGACAGACTGACAGAAGGAGAGATACAGACTGACAGAAGGAGAGAGACAGACAGACAGAGAAACAATGAGAACAAAAACAGAGATAGAGTCCAATACAGAATCAAAGTACTACTTATTGCACTGTGTTGCACTGTCACTCGCTGTGTTGCACTGTGTGTCGCTGTGTAGCATTGTGTGTCGCTGTGTTGCACTGTGTTGCATTGTGTGTCGCTGTGTTGCATTGTGTGTCGCTGTGTTGCATTGTGTGTCGCTGTGTTGCATTATGTGTCGCTGTGTTGCAGTGTGTGTTGCACTGAGTGTCGCTGTGTTGCACTGTGTGTCACTGTGTTGCACTGTGTGTTGCACTGTGTGTCGCTGTGTTGCACTGTGTGTCGCTGTGTTGCACTGTGTGTCGCTGTGTTGCACTGTGTGTCCCTGTGTTGCACTGTGTGTTGCACTGAGTGTCGCTGTGTTGCACTGTGTGTCACTGTGTTGCACTGTGTGTTGCACTGTGTGTCGCTGTGTTGCACTGTGTGTTGCACTGGGTGTCGCTGTGTTGCACTGTGTGTCACTGTGTTGCACTGTGTGTTGCACTGTGTGTTGCACTGTGTGTCGCTGTGTTGCACTCTATGTCGCTGTGTTGCACTGTGTGTTGCATTGTGTGTCGCTGTGTTGCACTGTGTGTTGCTGTGTTGCACTGGGTGTCGCTGTGTTGCACTGTGTGTTGCATTGTGTGTCGCTGTGTTGCACTCTATGTCGCTGTGTTGCACTGTGTGTTGCATTGTGTGTCGCTGTGTTGCACTGTGTGTCACTGTGTTGCACTGTGTGTTGCACTGTGTGTCGCTGTGTTGCACTGTGTGTTGCACTGTGTGTCGCTGTGTTGCATTGTGTGTTGCACTGTGTGTCACTGTGTTGCATTGTGTGTTGCAATGTGTGTCACTGTGTTGCACTGTGTGTTGCATTGTGTGTCGCTGTGTTGCACTGTGTGTTGCACTGTGTGTCGCTGTGTTGCACTGTGTGTCGCTGTGTTGCACTGTGTGTTGCACTGTGTGTCGCTGTGTTGCACTGTGTGTCGCTGTGTTGCACTGTGTGTTGCACTCTGCGTCGCTGTGTTGCACTGTGTGTCGCTGTGTTGCACTGTGTGTTGCACTGTGTGTTACACTGTGTGTCGCTGTGTTGCACTGTGTGTTGCACTGTGTTTCGCTGTGTTGCACTGTGTGTCGCTGTGTTGCACTGTGTGTCGCTGTGTTGCATTGTGTGTCGCTGTGTTGCACTGTGTTTCGCTGTGTTGCACTGTGTGTCGCTGTGTTGCACTGTGTGTTGCACTGTGTGTCGCTGTGTTGCACTGTGTGTTGCACTGTGTGTTGCACTGTGTGTCGCTGTGTTGCACTGTGTGTCGCTGTGTTGCACTGTGTGTTGCACTGTGTGTCGCTGTGTTGCACTGTGTGTTGCACTGTGTGTTGCACTGTGTGTCACTGTGTTGCACTGTGTGTTGCACTGTGTGTCGCTGTGTTGCACTGTGTGTTGCACTGTGTTTCGCTGTGTTGCACTGTGTATAGCTGTGTTGCACTGTGTGTTGCACTGTGTGTCGCTGTGTTGCACTGTGTGTCGCTGTGTTGCACTGTGTGTTGCACTGTGTGTTGCACTGTGTGTCGCTGTGTTGCACTGTGTGTTGCACTGTGTGTCGCTGTGTTGCACTGTGTGTTGCACTGTGTTTCGCTGTGTTGCACTGTGTATAGCTGTGTTGCACTGTGTGTTGCACTGTGTGTCGCTGTGTTGCATTGTGTGTCACTGTTGCACTGTGTGTCTCTGTGTTGCATTGTGTGTCGCTGTGTTGCACTGTGTGTCGCTGTGTTGCACTGTGTGTTGCTGTGTTGCACTGTGTGTTGCACTGTGTGTTGCACTGTGTGTCGCTGTGTTGCACTGTGTGTCGCTGTGTTGTATTGTGTGGTGCATGTAGCTGTCAACATGGGGACAGCACGACAAGGATGCAGGGTCTGGAAGCAGCAGCAGCAGCACAGTGGAGTGTGTCGCCACATTTAATAATAATAATAATAATAATAATAATAATAATAATAATAATAATAATAATAATAATAATAATAATAATAATAATAATAATATAATATTAATAATAATAATAATAATAATAATAATAATAATAATAATAATAATAATAATAATAATAATAATAATCATATATATGGAATTTATATAGCGCTGAATCTTGTAAAAAAACAAACAAATCGAAGCGCTTAATTTAGAAACCAGGGAAAGGGAGATGTCCCCGGGGAAAGCAGCAGCTTCTCCGTGTCTGTGGGGCGTGAAACCCATGACACGTGTGTTGCCAATGAAACCCATGACACGTGTGTTGCCAATGAAACCCATGACACGTGTGTTGCCGAGTGAAACCCATGACACGTGTGTTGCCAATGAAACCCATGACACGTGTGTTGCCAATGAAACCCATGACACGTGTGTTGCCAATGAAACCCATGACACGTGTGTTGCCAATGAAACCCATGACACGTGTGTTGCCAATGAAACCCATGACACGTGTGTTGCCAATGAAACCCATGACACGTGTGTTGCCAATGAAACACATGACACGTGTGTTGCCAATGAAACCCATGACACGTGTGTTGCCAATGAAACACATGACATGTGTGTTGCCGCATGAATGGTGAAACTGCTTATTCTTCTTTATGCTCCCATTGTACGTGTTCTTGCTGCGAGTTCTGCCTCTTCTATTGTGCATCAGATTGGGGTGGGTTTTTTTGTTATCTTACTTACTGATTGATCTGTTGTTCAGTTCTTATTTCTTTGTTTATTTATCTATGTTTCCATAACCTTTCTGGCCAAATAATCAAAAGTATGTTTATCAGGTCACCGAAAGCTGCCACAAAACTCTCACCAGTCCAGGGGGAAGAACTGTTTATTGTATCTTCATCACAACTTAGGGAAGATTTACCTCCCTCTAAAAGACAGCAACTGGAGGAGGTAGACGCTTTTAAATACCTTGGCGCTACACTCACAAAGGACGGGCGATCGACGACAGAAATCAAAGTCAGACTAGCCATGGCAACATCTTCCATGACAAAACTCACCACCATATGGAAAAGTAAAGAGATCAGTTTCCCAATCACACTAAAGCTCTACAAAGCCCTAATTGAGACTATCCTGCTGTGAAACCTGGACATTGACTGCTGAAACAGCAAAACAAATCCAGTCATTTGAAACAAAATGCCATAGAAAACTGCTGGGCATATCCTGGAGAGAACGAAAGACCAATGAATTTGTCAAGAGTCAAATAACACGGCTGGCAGGTCCACAGGAACCCCTTCTCACCATCGTCTAGAAGAAAAAGCTGACATGGTTCGGCCACGTCACCCGCCACAACACTCTGCCAAAAACAGTCCTGCAGGGAACACTCGAAGGTGGCAGAAAGAGGGGAAGACAGAACAAGTCATGGATGGACAACATCAGAGAATGGACCAGGATGAATGACTCGGCACTACTGCGCAGAGCCGAGGACCGAGATGGATGGAGGAGGCTTACCACGGCATCGTCTTTCGTGTCTCCTCCACGACCGCCAAGGTCACGGGACTGATGATGATGATGATGATGATGATGATGATGATGATGATGATGATGATGATGATGATGATGATGATGATGATGATGAAAAGACATGCGTGGCTAGAGGAGAATAAAACAGTCGTAAAATGCCAAAGGAGAAAAAAAGAGATATATATTATAATTATATAAAAGCATGACAGGGATGCAAACGCATTTCCGTCTGTCTGTTTGCTTGTTCATCTGTTTGTTTGTCTGTCTGTCTGTCTGTCCACCTGCCCAACGAACATGCGAGACTGTGTAACATGCAAACAGTCTGTGCGATATCCGAAGGGGAAGTCAGGGTCCACTCCACTCCCCCGAAAGTCCTTCGGGTGAGACTAAAAGCCAACGCACACAAACACGTAAAACAACTTGCCCGCACGCTAAAACTGCATCCGCCTTTCGCAAAAGAGCCGGTGGTAGCAATGGATTAAGCGTACCCAGCATGCATTTCACTGTATGCAGAGGCATGGGCTCCACCAGCTGTGTAGTTTGTCTACACCATGCTAAACAATTCATTGCAGTACTCCAGTGACTCCTCTGGGAGTGCATGAAGAAGTCACACCAGTTAGTGTGCGTTTGTGTATGTATAGCTGATCTGTGTGATGCTTTGGTGCGCTAGGGCAAGAGGAGAATTGGGCTATATGAAAGCTTGTAGGCTGGTTGCACTAGTAGATGTTGTTGTTGTTGATGTGGTGGTGGTGGTAGCAATAATTGCTGTTGTACTTTTGTTTTAGGAGCAGTGTGGTGGTGGTGGTGGTGGTGGTGTGGTGGTGGTGGTGGTGGTGGTGGTGTTGATGGTGGTGTTGTTGTTGTTGGTGGTGGTGGTGGTAGCAGTAATTGCTGTTGTACTGTAGTTTTAGGAGCATTGTGGTGGTGGTGGTGGTGGTGGTGGTGGTGGTCAAACATTTTTTTGTCTGTTCATCTATTTCGTAGTTTTATTCATGCGTTGCGTGTGTCGATGCTTTGTTTTCGTATATGTGTTTGTATTCATATTTCTCACATCATCACCATCATGATCATGATCATCATGATCATGATCCTCCTCCTCCTCCTCCTCCTCATCATCATCATCATCATCACCACCATGTATTTTTCTTGTGTCTTGTGAGATAATTATAGGTATCAATCTGCCTGTCAGTATTGTAATTGCCCTTCATGGGATGATTAAAGTGTTTTTGACTTGACTTGACTTGACTTGACCACCACCACCACCATCATCGTCTTTATCATCATATCATAATGGATATCATTTTCATTAGAAGAAAAAGAACGAGAAGCCGAACAACACTAGCAGCAACAACACTAGCAGCAGCAGCAGCAGCAGCAACAACAACAACACCACCGCCAACAACACCACCACCAACAACACCACCACCACCAACAACAACACCAACAACAACACCACCACCAACAACAACACCACCACCACCACCACCACAACAACAACAACACCAACACAACACCACCACCACCAACAACACCAACACCAACACCACCACCACCACCACCACCACCAGCACCACTACAAGAACAACAACACCAACAACAACACCACCACCACCAACAACACCAACACCAACAACGACGACAGTGACGACACATCACCGTCAGCCAGCGGCCCCACAACCTGGTGCTAGAGGTCAGCTGATCCTGCCTGCTGGTCCAAGGGAGAAAACTTCTAGATCTTGCCAAACGACGCTACAACTTTTGCAGTAATGTCCCTTACACCTTGACGTCCGTCCACATGGTTTTTCCATTCCAAAACGGTTTGCTTTGTTTAGTAGGGTTTATTTTTCCCCATTTCGAGAAAAACATGTTTTAGAGTCTTTCTAGTGTCATTATATAATTATATATATATGTATATATATATATATATATATATTATATATATATATATATATATATATATACAACAAACAAATATATATATATTGTTGTTCTTTGTTTCTTTGTTGGTTGGGTGGGAGTTTTTTTGAGGGGAGGGGCTGTAGTAAGGTATGCGGCAGGGCCTGATTTGTTTTGGGTTTTTTTTGTATTTTTAAACTACTCTGTCGCTTACCCCTGATGTAACACAACACAACACAACACAACACACACACACACACACACACACACACAGATGCGCTCGTGTATGTGTGTGTGTGTGTGTGTGTGAGAGAGAGAGAGAGAGAGAGAGAGAGAGAGAGAGAGAGAGAGAGAGAGAGAGAGAGAGAGAGAGAGAAGAGAGAGAGAGAGAATGCGAATGCGAATGGTTTATTCAAAAGGCCTTGGCCACATTTGAAGGGGAAAAACACAAAGCACACACTATCATACAAGTAATATTCACATAAACAATCAATTCACAAAACATTAGCAAAACACGATATTTTTTCAAGAATTAATAACGGTGTCCCGCAGTCTAAATGCTTTATATAGAAAAAGAGCTAACTGTTTTGTAGTAACTTCATTTCCAGACGTAATGAGCATGATTAACCTATGGAGACATGGTTGACGTAAGAACTTTCGAGATATAAACTGCTCTCTTAATTCGGTAAGCTGTGAACAAGTGAATAGAAAATGCATTTCGTCTTCAATAGAACTATCACAAAGAGGACAAATCATAGCTCTCTCGTTTACATGTCTATAATAGAAATGATGCGTGTTCAATTCTGAGATACCAAATCTAAATTTGGTTAATATTCTTTTCAAATGCCTATCCATTTTCACTGTTAAATATAAAGGGATACAATGTGATGGATTGATCAGACTATACATTTCGTATCTGCTACTATTTTCAATGTGTGAATGCCAGTCTTGCCACTGACAATCAATTAGTCTTTCACGAAAAAGTCGTAAGGACAAAGAGTGATTTTCAAAGCCCTGATTGAGCCACACATATCCAAAACCGTTCTCGTATAACTTTCTTTTAACTTCAGTAACCCAGTTTGACTTGCCCTTTTCATCTAACAGATATAACATTTTATAAGCTTTACGAGGAAGTCTATGATGTTCCATCTGAGTAACCATTGTCATTTAGGCCAAAATGTGGCTGTTTTCTGTTTGTTTTCATGAACTTTATGTACCGCCGACTGAAAAGCAAAATTTTCACCCGGACATTGAAGATGCGAAACCTGCAAGCCGGTGTCGTGATGGGATTGCTCCTAGTTCAATTTTTCTTCAGCGATTTATTACAGCAGTGTGGGGACGTTGAGCTGAACCCCTGACCACCCAAGCGTGACAGCTACCGCCAGAGCAAACTGCCCAATACCGACCCCGTGAATGATGCCACCTCTTCTCCCACTCATCGACCATCCAACTTGGAGCAGTCCATTTCAGATGTACCCAGTACGCTGCACTCTATGAACACTGCACTGAACGAGAAAATGGACAGCTTGAAGGATGAAATGAGTCAGCTTCGTGAGGACCTTGGGGGAGAGGTGGAGCAGCTGAGGGGAGAGGTGAGGAGTCTGCGGAAGGAGAACGAGGACCTGGCCAAGAAGGTGGACGACCTGGA
>CM054134.1:126113700-126121200 GCA_028751875.1 Rapana venosa
CGAAGGCGGGGTCCAGCAGGCGGTCGTCGCTGAGGGAGTAGTACTGGGAGCTCTTGGCCACCGCGGGGGGCAGGGCTCGGCCCGGGTAGGCGCTGGAGGAGGTCACCCCTGAAACAGGACAACAGCTCCTGCACACCCCGGCAATGGCTGCATCCTGTGGTTGTACCTGCGTTGTGTGCGTTGCCTTGCTTTCTTTCAGATTATCATCATTATTACCATCATTATCACCATCATCATCATCATCATCATCGTCGTCGTCGTCGTCGTCGTCATCATTATCATCATTAACATCATCGTCGTCGTCGTCACCGTCATCATGATTATCATCATCATCACCATAACTTTAATTTTAAAGAAAAAGAAGTAAAAGTAGCCATTTTATTCTGATAGCCCCGACTGTGTGTAAACAACAAACAAACAAAAACCAAATGCTAAATATTCACACACACATACTGCAATAATTGGACAATATGACACGCACCAGTGTTTCAGGCGCATGGTAAATTGGGTGTAAGTATTCCACAACAAGTGTTAGACAAGCCAGAGACAGTGGCGTGAGACAGAGGAGAACCAGAGGTGTGCAGACAGGGCACTCGGCCTACCTGCATGCTGAGTGAGGCCTGACTGCATGGATTTGAAATCTGTTGTTCATCATGTTTAAGGAGAGTTGCATGCCTGTAAATGATTGAGTGCAAGCGCTTCGATTTGTTGTTTTTTACAAGATTCAGCGCTATATAAATTCCATATATTATTATTATTATTATTACTTCAAACTGCTCAGTGTGGCCATTTGCCCATTCGTCCTATTCTCCTTAGACAGCAATTGTTTGTGTCTGTCATAGGAGCGACAATGCGTCGTGCTGCCGTTAAGCGCCTGACAAGTCAGACCCCGCAACCGTTGGCGTGGGACAGAATAATTTTCTGTTAAAGTCTTCCTGAGAAAAAAGCAGGCAAAAGAAATGCAATAAGATGGAGATGACAGGCAGAAAGGGAACATGGCAGCAACAAAGAGGGGGATAGAAAAGAGGGAAATCCTAGCACAGCATCTCCAGAATGTGCGGATCCTACTCATCCTGACAGATCTAACTGAAAATTCATCTCGGTTCATTCCATCTCGTCTCACCCCTCCCCATCCCATCCCATGTCACCCAAACCCATCCTGTCCCATCCCAACAAAAACAAAATCACATCTCTCTCTCTCTCTCACTCTCTCTCTCTCTCTCTCTCTCTCTCTCTCTCTCTCTCTCTCTCTCTCTCTCTCTCCTCTCTCTCTCTCTCTCTCTCTCTCTGAGTGCACTCCAAGCTATTATGTCAAAGTCTTACCAAACTTATGTGAATTTTTTCATCTTCAACTTTTCATCTTCAATATTTTGCCCCTCAATGTGTATTGTGATATCTTCAGTTTAACGTCTATTCACATTTAGTGATTTTAGATAGGAAAAATCTAACAAGAAAAAGCAAACGATAACTGAAAAATGTTAGATAACAGTACTGAATAAAAACCAACTTTAACATACTACAAAAACTGAATGATCGGAATTTTTATCAACCCTAACACAATGTCCAACAGTAACGATGGTTCAGACAGAATCTGATCCAGTGACAAACTAGGTACAACAGGTAAAAATGCTTTTAAATGTCCACAACCAAAAATAACATGACTATTGGTAATCTTCTCCCCACAAATGCAGTTTACATCTTTCACGTATTTTGTCCTGAAAGCATTTAGCTTAAACCTGTACATGAGGGATAACATATTTCTTTAATTATACCAACCACATACTTTGTTAGAAATAAAAGCATTTGAAAATCAATCACATTGCTTGTACAGCTATTGCCAGACTCGTTTATCTTTTTTTCTGAAATGCTTCCAGCAAGCATTTTGTAGCATTTTGTATACCTCATGTAGAGATAAGGCAACATTTATTTCACAGGAAGCATTTTTATACCTAGCTCCATATTTTGCAAGCCTGTCAACTTTTTCATTAAAATATATATCAGTGTGTGAGGGAACCCACCAGAAAGTAACAGTATTACCTCTTAAAATCAAAAAGTGTACCAGATGCCTGATATCAATGATAAGGTCTTTTCTTACTCTACAAGTCGAATTTTTTCAAGCATATAAAACCGATTTCGAATCAACACACAAAAGTATGTTGAAAATGTCTTTTGGAAAGTCAAGAACATAGTACAGTGCCAACAGTATAGCAGTTAGATCAGCTGTAAATATAGATTTATTTTTTCCCAGGTTGACAGATCGTTCTACTTTCAATGATGGAATAATGAAAGCCGCACCAGCCCCAAAGGCCGATGTACATTAAACAATTTCAGAGTTCAGAGTTCTCTCTCTCTCTCTCTCTCTCTCTCTCTCTCTCTCTCTCTCTCTCTCTCTCTCTCTCTCTCTCTCTCTCTCTACCCCCCCCCCCCCCCCTCCCCTCACTCACCCAGAGGCAGGCTGTTCCTCATGCCGGGCTGGGCCAGCATGCCGTTGTAGACAGCGTATCCGGGCAGATTGTCGGTGGCCGGGGGCGTCAGGGCGGACCTGTTGTCGTCATAGGCGTTTCTGCTGGCATAGGCCGACAGCTCGTAGTTTTCGTCATTGGAGGTGAGGTGGGGGGTCTGTCCGTTGATCTGGCCCTTGGGGTGGTCGTGCTTTTTCCTGAAGAAAGCAAAGAAAAGAGTAAGGAAGGAACAATGCATGAGTGAATGAATGAATGAAACATCATTATGGTCTTCTTTGTCGAATTTCTCAAACAGCAACTATTGTTGTCTTTTCATGAGCTAAAATGCACTACGCTGCCGCTAAGCGCCTGACAAGTCAGACCCAGCGCATCCGATCAGGGCGTGGAAGAGAAATGTTATAGCTTAAGTCTTTCTGGGGAAACAGGCAGATGAATGAATCAACAAGGCAGAACATAGACACTGAAGTGGTGACGGGTAGAAAAGGAACAAGGCAGAAAGTGAGGAGTTAATAAGAGGAAATTCCTAGCACAGAATTTCCAGGTGGGGTTGCTGTTTATACTGAGACCCTATTCCCCACCCCCCCTCCCGTCATCCCATCCCTCAGCATCATCACAGGGAAGTGCATGATATTGTATCCGTTACATGACCGAGCGCTCAATCACAGCGCTGGCAGAATGATAAAATAGTGTTCACGGCAAGAGAGAGAGAAAGAGAGAGAGAGAGAGAGAGAGAGAAAGAGAGAGAGAGAGAGAAGGTGGGGGGGGGGGGGGGGGGGGGGGCAGACAGACAGACAGACAGATGCAGAGAGAGACAGAGACAGAGAGCGGCAGGGAGAGACAGAGAAAGAAAGACAGAGTCAGAGAGACAGAGACCAAGACAGATAGACACAATAGATTGTGAGTGATGACACACATGTGCTTGCAAAATATTTTGAACTCCTGCCTTCTCAAAAGCGCTACAGAGTACCCAAGTCTAGAACCCTGCGATTTAAAAATAGTTTTATTCCAACCTCAATTCTGCTAATTAATAAATGTATGACAATAAATCTGAATTGAACTAAAGCCCACGACAGAGAGAGAGAGAGAGAGAGAGAGAGAGAGAGAGAGAGAGAGAGAGAGAGAGAGAGACTAAAGGCTACCTTTTATTAGTGTAAACTGTGTTCAGTTTCTAATAGAATAGAGTATTAACTTCACTGATATTTGTCTTATCATACATGTTATACAAATGATTTTTTTTTCTTTAAATACGTACCCGTGTTATTATTTTAGACTGTTCAATATCTTAAAAGAACATAGTATTAATTTAATTAATATTTGTCTTATACAACATGTTATAACAATTTGACTTATATTATTAAAATGCGTGAGCATGGGTACGAATGTTTACAATGTGCGAGCGTGCGTGCGCGTGCGCGAGTGACTGTGAATGTGCGGACGTACGGGTTTACTTGTGCGCACATGAGTAAAGTGATTTTTGTTGGGGTGGGTTTGTGGCTGGCTGAGATATTGCTGATTTGTGGATGCATTTTATCTCATGATGGGTGCGTGCTGATGTTGGACAGTGTGTGTGTGTGTTTTATATACTATGTTTAAATGTTTATTGTTTTTATGTATGGCGAGTAACCCGCCGGAATTTCTCTGTCTTTGAGATAATAAAGCTTTTGAATTTGAATTTGAATTTGAATTTGAATAGCGAGACAGAGACAGAGACCAAGACAGACATATAGACAGAGACAGCGAGACAGAGACAGATAGAGACAAAGGCAGACATACATATAGACACAGGCGGATAAACTCAGAGATAGACAGAGACACCGAGTGAATGAGGGAAATAGGAGGAGGGGGTGTGGGGGGAGGAACTCCATTTCTCTCTGTCTGTGCTCTCTGCTTCAGCCATGCCCAGTGCACGTGGTGACGTCGGCTTAACGTCGTCCCACACCGGGCTGTCAGGTCATCGTCAGGTCCCAAAGACTATACCCCCAGACCACCGCTCACGGTCAAGTAGAAGTGGACAGACAGACAAATCTGACCGTTGAGGGGATTGGAAGTGTCGGCCAGCCATGTGCCGGCAGGCAGTCTGGCTCCTGGTGAGAGAGACGGGGCATTCCTGATGCAGTCCTGGCTGGGGGGGGGGGGGGGGGGGGGGGGGGGTGCTGGTTCCCAGCTCAGTGGTCGGAGCACTCGCTTTCCCCCAGCCAACTTCAGCAGCGTCGAGCGTGGTTACCACTTGGATGGGTGACCGTTTGCGCGCCTTGGCTTCAGTACAGTCCCCCAGCTGTAAATGGGTACCTGCCTCTTTAGGGTCAGGGAAGGTAAAGCAGCGAGGAAGAGGAGATGGGCCCTTTGAGAAGTGAGGTCTATGACGCCTCGCTCCCCTACGACCACATAGGTTATGGGACACCTTTACCTTACCTGGTTTCCTCCCCACCTTTCCTCCCCATCCCATTTCTTCAAGGGACTATCATCAGGTCCAGTGTAACTGTTCACTTGCTTGAGCTTGGTAGAATCTTGAAGACGCCCGTTACTGTTACTGAGCTAAGAACTGTTGATTGTGTTAAGAAAATGTGACGCTTTATGCCTGTAATGTACGGTTTGATTTTGTGGGCATTTTTCTGATGCCTGTAATGTACGGTTTGATTTTGTGGGCATTTTTCTGATGCCTGTAATGTACTGTTTGATTTTGTGGCCATTTTTCTGATGCCTATAATGTACGGTTTGATTTTGTGGGTATTTTTTCTGATGCCTGTAATGTACGGTTTGATTTTGTGGCCATTTTTCTGATGCCTCTAATGTACGGTTTGATTTTGTGGGTATTTTTTCTGATGCCTGTAATGCACGGTTTGATTTTGTGGCCATTTTTCTGATGCCTGTAATGCACGGTTTGATTTTGTGGGTATTTTTTCTGATGCCTATAATGTACGGTTTGATTTTGTGACCATTTTTCTGATGCCTCTAATGTACGGTTTGATTTTGTGGGTATTTTTTCTGATGCCTATAATGTACGGTTTGATTTTGTGGCCATTTTTCTGATGCCTCTAATGTACGGTTTGATTTTGTGGGTATTTTTTCTGATGCCTGTAATGTACGGTTTGATTTTGTGGGCATTTTTGCTGATGCCTGTAATGTACGGTTTGATTTTGTGGGCATTTTTCTGATGCCTGTAATGTACTGTTTGATTTTGTGGGCATTTTTCTGATGCCTGTAATGTACTGTTTGATCTTGTGGACATTTTTCTGATGGTTGTAATGTACTGTTTGATTTTGTGGGCATTTTTCTGACACATGTCAATGTGCATTTGAGTTGAACACGGTGGTGAAGTGTGCCCAAGTGGGGCGGCCAGGCGTGTGGGCATTGATCTGAAGCATGCAGGGATGCCGGTCACCGATAGTCAGGCAGGAGACGGCAGAGAGATGACAAGTTGATGGCAGTGTAGAGGCCGCTTGTGCCGTTTATTGTTATAATCATTCCATTTACTGCATTGAGATGGTGTACAACCTTGTAGGGTGGTTTTGGTTTGGGGTTGTTGTTTTTTTGGGTTTTTTGTGAGGTGGGGGAGGGCGGGGGGGGGGGGGGGGGTTGTTTTGGGGGGGAGGGGGACGGTTTTTCACCGCCAGGCCTGGACCGGGGCTTGGGGTTCATTGGAGGGATGGTTGATTTGCGTGTGCGGTCATTTTCCCAGCGGTGGGGGGGGGGGGGCTCGCCTTGGCGGTGGTCTAGGCGCAGACCGTTCGACTGGGGGTGGCGCCCTCTGACCACTACACTATCCCGCCACCTCCCTACTCCCCCCACCCCCCGCCCACCCATACACACACACACCACCACCACTACCACATAATTATTTTCCCGACCCCCATCCATCATCCCCCAACCTCACGACCCAGTCCCCGCGGCCACTGCACCCCGCTGTCAGTGTCGTCGCCATCGCCCTTCGTGGGATGATTCAGGTAACTGTAACTTGACCCGACCCGACTTGATTGAACTGAATTGACTTGATGTGCATGACAGGACAGGACTTAACGTGACATAATAATAATAATCATCATAATAATAATAATAATAATGATAATAATAATAATAAAAAAAAAAAAAATAATAATAATAATAATAATAATAATAATAATAATAAAAACAATATATGGAATTTATACAGCGCTGAATCTTGTAAAGCAACAAATCAAAGCGCTCATGACATTACATGACGTGAACTGACATGACATGACAAAATATGGCTTGACACGGCATGACACGACACGACACGACACGACACGACACGACACGACACGACACGACACGACATGACACGCCACGCCACGACACGCCACACGCCACGCCACGCCACGACACGACACGACGCCACACGCCACGACACGACACGACACGACACGACACGACACGCCTTACTGTTTCTCCAGGAAGAAGCCGGACACGCAGAAGCCGATGCCCAGCAGCACGGCCAGGGCAGAGCTGGCGGCCACCAGAGCCAGGGCCCAGCCGTAGTCGAGGCCTGCAGGCAGCGTGCCTAGCTTCACCACGAAGACAATGATGCCTGACAGCCCGCCCACACCTGATCACACCACACCACACCACATCACACCACATAACACATCACACACATCACACACACATACATCACAAACACACATAACACATACATACACACACGCATTCATATCCACACACACACACACACACACACACACACACACACACACACACACACACACACGCATCCATACACACACACACACACACAACAAACATAAACAGACATAACACACACACACGCACACATACACACACACATACACACACATACACACACATCACACACATCACACACACACACACAACACACACACATACACACACACCACACACATAACACATAAAAGACACACACATACATAACACACACACTCATAACACACATAAAACACACACATAACACATACACACAAATATAATAAACATAACAAACATAACACATACATACACACATAACAAACATAACACATACATACACACACATAACAAGCAA
>CM054134.1:126138700-126146200 GCA_028751875.1 Rapana venosa
CGCGGTTTTGTACATTCTGTCATCTGTTCCCACCGGCACACAATGGCCTACTCTTACGAAAAGCAAAACAGGATTTAACGTGTGCGCAAGATGTTCTGCGTGCAGAGAGAGAGACTCTGTGTGTGTGTGTGTGTGTGTGTGTATGTATGTGTGTGTGACTGTGTGTGTGTGTGTGTGTTGTGTGTGTGTGTGTGTGTGTGTGTGTGTGTGTGTGGAGACAGGCAATCTGACAGAAATGATAACGATGCAGACTCGAAGAGAAGGCGTTTAATTGTAGTGGAGGGGGGTGGGGGGGGGGGGGGGGGGGGGGTGGTGGGTAATGTTTAAGGGCCGCGTTTGCCCTTGCTTGCTTTGGTGTGTGTGTGTGTGTGTGTGTGTGTGTGTGCGTGCTTGCCCACGCCTGTCTGTCTCTGCCTTCTTCTGCCTCTCCGTCTATCTGTCAGTCTGTCTGTCTCTTTCTCTTCCTTTTTTTTCTTGAGGGCCTGGTGTAAAGAAGGCCCTGGCTTATTCATTTACCCTTATTAAAACATTCGAGTTCGAGTTCGCCCCCTCCCCCCTCTCTCTCTCTCCTTCCCTTTCTCTCTTGATATCAATGTGTGTGTATTTTCATATTTATCATAATTATGCTTTTTCTTTTCTTTTCTTTTCATTTTGAGGGCTGGATGAAAAAAAGTCTTGTTACTTAATCTATTACCCCCGTGAAATAAAATTGCGTTTGCGTTTGCGTCTGTCTGTCTGTCTGTCTGTCTGTCTGTCTGTCTGTCTGTCTGTCTCTCTCTCTCTCTCTCTCTCTCTCTCTCTCTCTCTCTCTCTCTCTCTCTCTCTCTCTCTCTCTCTCTCTCAGGTCACGGACTTCATGGCGGTATTGTCCTTTTTTGCACGTGGATTCTCTGTTTATTTCCCTTGTTTGCACATGAAACATATGCTTATTTTCATTGTTTGCAAATGAAACATATGCTTATTTCCCTTGTTTGCACATGAAACATATGTTTATTTCCCTTGTTTGCACATGAAACATATGCTTATTTCCCTTGTTTGCACAGAGATCCTCTGTTTATTGTCTTCGTTCGAAAAGTTGGGGAATAGATTGTAAACCAATACCAACATCACCAGGAAAACTGTCAAATGGATCAAGCAGGGATCTGAACTCCCCCTTCTGACAACCCTCAGTCCACAAATCTAACCCTCCAACCACCTGATTATCTCTCCACCCCCACTCCACGCCCCCTTCTATAATGTTTGTTTACAATCATTCAGCTAGGAATTGATAAGCTAGCTTTTACAATACTGACTTCACGATCCACAAAATCTACCGACCAGGGGAGTGTTAGCCTCTGTCTCAAACATTGTGGCCTGGAAAGGTCACTGCTTTAGTGATGCTGCTACACCAGTCTCCTCTATTTGTGGTGCAGATTACATAATTATTTGTTAAATATAAAAACATTCCGTTCTAAATAAGAAACTCTAAAAAAACAACTCCTGTTGATATAGAAATAGCAGAACGATAAGCTACGAAAACGTTTTGGGCTTTTTAGCTAAACAGTGAAGTAATAACACAGAAATTGCTGGCCAATGGACATTATTAGACTATCATTTAAACGGACTCCGCCAAAGCGTGACCTGCTAATGCTGTTGTTTGAGCCATTCTATTTCCCAAAAGTTTATTCTTTTTGATCGGATTTCAAACGATAAGATCTCGTCCTATCTCCATCTTTCATTCGACTCGGGACAACTCTGGGGTAAATTGCTCAAAACAAACAACTGTTTCGTCCTAAACGCTTTCTTCACAATGTCCTCGGCATCAACAGAACCAAAAAACAAACAAGACCCACTTTCTATCAGAAGAGCATAGTTGTTTACTGTAAGTGAAGGTAGCCACTTCATGTTGAGACATCCATCGTCGTGTTTTTGTTGTTGTTGTTGTGAATATCCACACAAGTTCTTGATAAGACTACTTGTCCAATCATGAGCACCAAATGTGTTCGGATGTTAATCACAGTATGTTTAAACCTGACCATACTCGCCTGTGTGCTGAAAGCTTGCTGCAAGTGCTTCCTTAGTTACCTGGCTTGTTAGTCAATCTTATCACCACCATCACTACTTGCTATCCCCCTTCTCTTTCCCCTCCCTCCCGCCCCAAGGGAGGAGAAATAAAAAGCATTTAGCAGTCACGCATGGCCAGGTTTACGGCGGTTCAGTGTGGTACTGTGCTATTATCCCCGGTAGCCTACTACTCAGCTGTGTGGAGGCATGTGTCAGGACATTATTTTCAAACACTACGGGAGGCTGACTGACGTTTGGATAGTTGTAGTAGTGGGATGGGGTAACCGGCTGTGTTATACGTCTCTGTTTTGTCTGTCTGTCCGTCCGTCCGTCCGTCCGTCCGTCCGTCTCTCTCTCTCTCTCTCTCTCTCTCTCTCTCTGAGTGCGTGAGTGAGTGAGCGAGAGTGTGTGTGTGTGTGTGTGTGTGTGTGTGTGTGTGTGTCACTGACACTAGAACACGTCGTGTTGGCTTTGACCTAGAATGTGTAGAGTGGGCTGGACGGCAGGGGTAAGGTTGCCTTAATGGATTATGCATGAAGCAACAGCACATACATAGCTCACAGACAACACTTGAAACCACTCTTACTCTTGTTCTTGTTGCTGTTGTTCCTGTTGACTGTTATTAATGCTGGTGTAAAAAGCTGTTTCTTCTTCCGTTGTCTTTTTTCTTCTTGTTCTTGTTCTTGTTCTTGTTCTTCTTCCTCCTCCTCCTTCTCCTCCTCTTCTGCTACTTTGCATTCTTCTTCCTCCTCACATTCTTGTTCTTCGTATTCTTCTTCCTCACATTCTTGTTCTTCGTATTCTTCTTCTTCGCATTCTTCTTCGTATTCTTCTTCGCATGCTTCTTCGCATACTTCTTGGTATTCTTCTTCTTTGCATTCTTCTTCGCTTTCTTCTTGTATTCTTCTTCCTCACATTCTTGTTCTTCGTATTCTTCTTCTTCGCATTCTTTTTCGTATTCTTCTTGGCATTCTTCTTTTTGCATTCTTCTTCTTTTCTATCAATGTCGTCATCATCATCTTTCAAGCATTGCTTTGTGGATTCATTTAATATGTCCGTCTTTATAATCATCCTCCTTCTTGTTTGTTTGATTGCGTTTCCTTTATGCGTCTTCTGTTACTTTTTCTCCATCATTTTGCCACTGATCTTCTTCCTCCTTTTCTTCGTTCTTTTCTTTCTTCCCACCAACTCCTCCTCCTCTCTGTCTCTTCCTCTGTATAATGTCTTTTTCTCTATCCTGCTGTTTCTCTGTTTAATCCTTTTACTACGACACAATAGTGTTTTCAACTTCCTTGTTGCCTAATGTCCTTAGCAAGTTTGTCCCCCTCGTTTCTACCCCACTTCCATTAGTTTGTGAATTTACTTTGTATTTAAGCAAACCTGTGTGTGGTGTCCGCCTCTTCCTCTTTCTGTCTTGTATTTTGTTTTTGGTGTCCATTCTTTCCTTCCTGGTTTTCCTCATGCCAGACTCATAATTATGATGGTGATTTGTCATTTCGTGTTCAGGTAATTATGATGACATACACCTCGCTGTATAACACCAGGTGACTGCCACAGGCTTGATAAGGAGAAGCAGAGAGAAAGAAACAAAAGTAAACTATAAGATGGATAGGACAGAAAAGCAGAGGGGGAGACCCAGAGAGAAAGACAGACAGACAGACAGGAAGACAGAGAGAATAATGGTGATGATGGTGATGCTGATGACCCTGATCGCTTTAGTATCAATATAGGCCTGCACATCTTTATTTCCACCCACATTTTGCTTTGAATCGTCGTACAAGAGTGAAATTCAAGGGAGAGAGAGAGAGAGAGGAGGGCGAAAGAGGGAGAGGTTGGGGAGGAGGAAGGAGAGAGAGAAGAGAAGAAGAGAGCGAGAGAAAGAGAGAGAAAGGATATAAACAGGAACGGTGACAATGAATTAAAGCAGTAAGATGGGCTAATGAAGCCTGTTGACACACACACACACACCATGACTCAGGCTGAAGGAATATGCAGGGTAAAGGTGACAAAGCAGGAGAAGAGAGGGAGAACACAAACAATGCTTCTTGCCCCCTGGTCCTGCCTCTAGATGCTTTCCACATATGTCTGTCTGTCTGTCTGTCTGTGCGCATTCACTGTAAGCACACATGCATAACAGCTTGAATGCATATCAACAGATTTCAGTTTGTGTGTGTGTGTGTATGTGCGTGTGTGTGTGTGTGTGTGCATGTATGTCTGTATTTGTGTGTGTGTGTGTGTGTGTGTGTATGTGGTGTGGTATTGATGCCCTCACGCGTACCCACGCACACACACATACACAATATCACACCACACATATACACACGCACGCAAACACGTGTACGCACACGCACACACACAAACACACCACACAATATACACACGCATACAGACACACAAACACATATTTAAACATACACACGCACAAAGACATTGCTCTCTCTCACACACACACCACACACGCACATACACACCACACACACACGCACACACATATACATACAATCTCCAAAATACTACACCACACCACACCACACACTCATACACACACACGTACACACACCACACAACACAACACAACACACATCCCCCCCCCCCCCCCCACACACACACACACCTCAATCACACGCACACACACAGTGACACAATACCCTGCCACACCACACCACCACCACCACCACCACTATCACAGAGACAGCACACACATACATGAAAGCATCTATCTACCTGGCTGTTTTGATTCAAAGCCCTAGGCTTAGTTAGGAATGCAGAACGCCTGTGTCTCATGTTACATCTCACACCTGCTACATGTCGCATCAATTCGCGCCGTGCTTACTATACTACGTTCTGCTGTAGACTGCTACTCCACTCACAGCTCTTTGCCAGGTCAAGTTTTGGCTACTCGTGTTTCGCCATGAAAACTGCATGTTAACTCAAACATCTTATTCCCTGCCACGGCTAGCCTGTCTTTTGAATGTTTAACGCCGATACATAATCATGGCTGGAATACTAAGCATTTCTGGAGTAATGTATGGGCGAGAAATAACAGGGAAAGAATATAAATTATTGCGCAGTGTAACAAGCTGACACAAAAACATGCATAAGCATGCACAGCCGTATGTTTAGATAGCTCTCTCTCTCTCTCTCTCTCTCTCTCTCTCTCTCTCTCTCTCTCTCTCTCTCTCTCTCTTCTTCTTCTTCTTCTTCCTTCATTCCTTTTCTTCTCTTCACACTTCTCTCCCTCCACTCTCCTCCTCCATCCTCTTCACTCATTTCCCTTCTTTTCTCCCTCATCTCCTTATTCTTCTCCTCTCTTCTTCTCTCCTCCTCCTTCTTCTTCCTTTCTTCTCTTCTTCTTCTTCTTCTTCTTCTTCTTCTCTCTTCTCCTTCTTCTTCTTCTTCTTCTTCCCTTCTCGTTCTGCGAACGCCATACAGCATTACTGTTTTGCTTTTAGCGCTGCACCGGCTCGCGTTAATGCTAAGTCAGCCTCTACATCCTACGTCGACATTTTTCTGGGTATAATTGCAACATGCTTCTACTCCCCCTTTATGTGACGTTCCTCTATAGATCTACTCCGTCATTTAATGCTTACCTCTTAGATCTACTCCGCTATCAAGTGACGTACCTTTTATGGTATCAATTACTCGCCTTTATGTGACGTTACTCTTAGATTACTCCCCCTTTAATGTACGTTACCTCTATAGACCTACTCCGCCTGTAATGTCACGTAACCTCTATAGATCTACTCCGCCTTTAATGTGACGTTACCTCTATAGATCTACTCCGCCTGTAATGTCACGTTACCTCTATAGATCTACTCCGCCTGTAATGTCACGTTACCTCTATAAATCTACTCCCCCTTTAATGTGACGTTACCTCTATAGATCTACTCCGCCTGTAATGTCACGTTACCTCTATAGATCTCACTTACTTACTTACTTACTTACTTAATCCTCTTCATCCCATGTGCCGGGACACAAGGCGCCAACAAAATCCCTCCAGCCTTTTCTGTCTTGGGCAAGCCAGCTCAATTCATTCCAGGTCTTGCCCGCCTCTCTCATCTCCTCCTCTACTGTCCTCCTCCAAGTGCCGAGTGGTCTGCCTCGTTTCCTCTTCCCTGGTGGTGCCCATCTCAGCGCAGTATGAGGGAGTCTGTTCTTGCCCATTCGGAGAGAGTGTCCCAGCCACCTCCATCGCCGCTGTTTTACCTCGGCCACAATGTTGTTAATGCCGGTGCGCTTTGACACTTCCCTCTATAGATTTACTCCCCCTTTTATGTCACGTTAACTCTATAGATCTACTCCCCCTTTTATGTCACGTTAACTCTATAGATCTACTCCGCCTGTAATGTCACGTTAACTCTATAGATACCTCTATAGATCTACTCCTCCTTGCAATGTATCGCATACTGGCTGGTTCACCTCCTCAACGATCGTTACATTAGTTCCAGCACACTTATTCCTCAGCAAATCCTGGGGATTGAACACATTATAGTAGACAGAGGTCACACACACACACACACACACACACCACACACACACACACACACACACACACACACACGATGCACACCTTAAAAACCGATCTAATTTCGACACTGTTGGCTTGCTATGAAGGTTGAGTGAACGTGTGACATGAAGCCCACTAAATGATCCAATCTGCAAAGATGACCACGTTCACCATGACTGGCACACCGCCCAAAACAAGAGTACCAGCAGTGCCAATGTGGCCCATAACGAAGTGTTGCTAAGTGAGGAGAATTCACGGTACACAGTGGCTGAAGTCTGTTGCGTTCTTGCATGTCATTCTTCATGTTTAGACTACTGTAATTCTCTTTTGGCTGACCTACCAGCATCATCCATTCCACTCTCTTCAACGCATACAAACTCTGCAGCTCGACTGGTCCTAAGAAAGAAAAAATCTGAACACATCACTCCTCTTCTTCGATCTCTTCACTGGCTGCCTGTCTCACAAAGACTGAGTATAAATCAATACCCTCTGTTTCACATGTCTCCACAATTCTGCGTCCTCTTATCTCTGTAACTGTCTTCACATGTACACTCCATCCTGTTCCCTTCGTTCAGCCGCAGATACTTCGTGCTTTCGAACACCCAGATTCAAACAAACCACTGTTGGCCGTCGCTCTTTCTCTGTTTCTGGTCCATCCACCTGGAATGACCTCCCTCTTTCACTTGGCCAAAAGCCTTCATTTGATACCTTCAAATCCAGCCTCAAAACATCCTTATTTCCTACCTGACACTTTCCCCTCATATCCGTCTCTACTTTTCAACAGCATCCTTCATCTCCTAATCCTAAGTGCGCGCGCACGTGTGTGTGTGTGTGTGTGTGTGTGTGTGTGTGTGTGTGTGTGTGTGTGTGTGTGTGTGTGAGTGTGTGAACGCGCGCGTGCATACATTTGAAATCTGTTATTCATTATATCTGAGGAAAGTTGCATGCGT
>CM054134.1:126161200-126173700 GCA_028751875.1 Rapana venosa
AGAGAGAGAGAGAGAGAGAGAGAGAGAGAGAGAGAGAGAGAGAGAGAGAGAGAGAGAGAGAGAGAGAGAGAGAGAGAGAGAGAATGTGTGTGTGTGAAAGATCAAAAGAAATCAAATCAAAAATGTTCTATTTCGAGGACAATGTGTGTGTGTGTGTGTGTGTGTGTGTGTGTGTGTGTGTGTGTGTGTGTGTGTGTGTGTGTGTGTGTTTATGTGTGTGTGTGTATGTGTGTGTTGTGTGTGTGTGTGTGTGTGTGTTAGAGAGAGAGAGAGAGAGAGAGAGAGAGAGAGATTGTGAGTGTGTGTGCGTGTGTGTGTGTGTGTAAGAAAGAGATCAAATCAAATCAAATCAAAATTGTTATATTTCGAGGATAAAGAATAAGGGAGATAGATAGATAGATACATACATACATAGTTAGATAAATAGATAGATAGATAGATAGATAGATAGATAGATAGATAAATAAATGAGAGAGAGGTGTCATGTGCGCGTGTATGTGCGAGTGCACGCATGCATATAAATGTCTTTCCATGTATGAGTGCGGATTTTGTTGTTGTTGCCTTAAATCTGGAACCGCCTCACATCAGATTAGAAAAAAAATGTTGGGAAGAACTATGTACCAGATGCCCGTAATGATCTATAGTATTATGGATGCAGTTGTTTTACCTATAGTTTTGTTATTGTTATTGCTACAGCTCGTCTAGAGACGATAATGAGGGTACTTCAGCCGCTGTAAGTGGAGGACTATGGGCTGACACTGGCCTCTTACCTCTCACTGGGCTAGGACGACCTTCATCTGAAGCTGTTTACACCAGCCAGCAGACTGACTCGCTATCTTTGTGAATCAGTTGAGGGTGCTGAACAGAAAAAAAACACCGAGAAAAAGAGACAAACAGGGTAAAGTCTGTTGTCTTCATTGTGTCTGTGTCTATTTCCGCTTACTGCTGCCTGTTCGTCTGTCTGTCTGTCTCCCTCTCTCTCTCTCTCATTGTCTGTTTGACTGTCACTGTATAAGCACACAGACACAGACACACACACGCGCGCACGCGCGCACACACACACACAGACACACAGACACACACACACATACACCAGAGGCAGATATACATATATATTTGTTTTTGCATGTATAATTCCTTTTTAACTCTTGAACAGCTGACGTACCGACCATTGAGCTAATATTAAACACTACGAAATGTCTTGTGTTGAATCCATTGAGCTAATAATACACATTACACAGTATTGTGTTGAATCCATTGAGCTAATAATACACATTACACAGTATTGTGTTGAATCCATTGAGCTAATAATACACACTACACAATGTATTGTGTTGAATCCATTGAGCTAATAATACACATTACACAGTATTGTGTTGAATCCATTGAGCTAATAATACACACTACACAATGTATTGTTGAATCCATTGTGCTAATATTACACACTACACAATGTATTGTTGAATCCATTTAGCTAATAATACACACTACACAATGTATTGTGTTGAATCTATTGAACTAATAATCCACAATACACAGTGTATTGTGTTGAATCCATTGAGCTAATAATACACACTACAACATGCATTGTGTTGAATCCATTGAGCTAATAATACACACTACAACATGCATTGTGTTGAATCCATTGAGCTAATAATACACACTACAACATGTATTGTGTTGAATGCCGCAGGTGTTTATACCATGGCAAACGGAAAAGAAGCACACGTCATCATATTCACTTTTGACAGGCCATGATATAAACGAAGGCATAGGACAAGTAGCGAGCTGGAAGTACACATGCTGACATGTTGATAATCATATCACTCTATAAAACATACACGCTGCCATGTTGCTATCATTATACCATGCTATACATGCAGCCACTCAACAACTGACTGATAGCTTGACACCCCCACCCCTCTCCCCCACCCATGAACAAGCCACAACCACGCTAGCTGAGAGGACATCACTGGATGCATTCTAAGTTGAAAAGTGTTGAAAAAAATTAGACAAACAAAACAAAAAAGTCAACAAAGATCAGATTTTCACTGCTGCATTGTGCAATGTTGTCAGAGCAGGGCTGTTACTTTAATAATGGATTGTTGTACTAGTTTACAGGTTGAATATTGGTAGTTTTCTCCTAGTTTTCATTTCGCATGCATGGTGTCGGAATGGGTGTTCTGCACACTGCTAGTTGGGATGGGAGCATTTGAATCCGTCGTTTTCCTGTAGAGGATATACCTATGGGCCTGTGCAGATCCTGTAGAGGATATACCTATGGGCCTGTGCAGATCCTGAAGAGGATATACCTATGGGCCTGTGCAGATCCTAGGTATATCATGCTTTCATCTACCCCCTGTGGGTTCTTTGAAATACATATCGTTTTCATTGCTCTTGAAACAGCTTGAAATGGGACATAAAGGTGTCAGGTACTGTGAGTGTGGTTTTATTGTCATTATTATTACTATTGTCCTATTGTTGATGTGGAGTATTATCTGGAAAAAGGAGTCTGTGCATAGGTGAAATCTATCGTTAGTTGGTCCATATTGTTTCAGTGTTTTTATTCTTTTTTCATTCTTTTATTTCGAGGATAATGGAAAAAGCACTCAAGTCCAGTCCCGTGTGTATGTGGTTTTGCAAATGTTGTCATTCGTTCCCACCCGCGCACAATGGCCTACTCTTCCGAAAAGCGGAACGGGTTTCAACGTGTGCGCAGTGTGTGTGTGTGTGTGTGTGTGTGTGTGTGTGTGTGTGTGTGTGTGTGTGTGTGTGTGATAATTTGTCCAAAGAGATAGACATGTTGTTTGTCATTTCCCATAGTTATGTTCTTCTCTCTCTCTGTGTCTCTCTCTGCCTCTATCTGCCTGTCTGTCTCTGTCTGTCTGTCTGTCTCTATTTCCCTCCCCCCTTCCCCTGTTCAATTCATTTGAGAATTATATGTTTATTAACGGATATCTCTTTTCTCTAAACAGTTTATAATCTATGTATATCTTGACATTAATGTTCAGGTCAGTTAGGGATTATGTTTTGTTAAATATACACTTATCTTTTTTAATCATGTTGTTGTAGTAGAAGGGTTTCCCTTATTTTGTTGATAGTCCCTAATCAGGGCAAGGGCCGGATGAAACGTGTATGCCTATGCTTATTCTGTTACCCTTGAAAAATAAAGATTCTTTCATTATTTCATTCCTCTCTTTCTCCTTGCTGCTTATTCCTGCTATTGCTGCTTAATCTTTTAATCTCTTTTAAAGAAATGTCATTCATTCATTCATTCATTCATTCATTCTCTCTCTCACACACACACATACACACGCACACACTCGCACTCACTCACATACACACACACACATTCACATACACTCAGACACACTATAACAAACAACAACAGCAAAAATCATTCATTTATCCTCTCTCACACACACACACACACTCACACATACACACGCACTCGCACAACCCCCCCCCCCCCCCCACACACACACACGCACTCGCACAAACACACACACACACACACACACACGCACTCGCACAAACACACACACACACACACACACACACACGCACACTATATCACACAACAACAACAAAACCAACACTGACAGCAGCAAACAGCCCACGGCTCTCAGGTGCCTCAGCCCAGGAAGGGACTGCCACCATGCCAAGTGGCACAACACTGCGCCCATGCCGACACCAGACCACACACATGTCAGTGTCGCTGACAGGGAGAATGCCAATGTCAGTATCGGTGACAGGGCGGCTGTCAGTGGCAGGGCGGCTGTCAGTGGCAGGGCGGCTGGCAGGGCGGCTGTCAGTGTCAGGGTGGCTGGCAGGGTGGCTGTCAGTGTCAGGGTGGCTGGCAGGGTGGCTGTCAGTGTCAGGGTGGCTGGCAGGGCGGATGTCAGTGTCAGGGTGGCTGGCAGGGTGGCTGTCAGTGTCAGGGTGGCTGGCAGGGTGACTGTCAGTGTCAGGGTGGCTGGCAGGGTGGCTGTCAGTGTCGGGGTGGCTGGCAGGGTGGCTGTCAGTGTCAGGGTGGCTGGCAGGGTGGCTGTCAGTGTCAGGGTGGCTGGCAGGGTGGCTGTCAGTGTCGGGGTGGCTGGCAGGGCGGCTGTCAGTGGCACAGTGATACCGACACCTTGTCGCAGCTGTGCCGGACAAGTGGTGTGGAGCATGACGCATGGCACATCTCCCTTGTGCTGTGTGGCTGTGGTGTTGTCTCCCTTGTGCTGTGTGGCTGTGGTGTTGTCTCCCTTCTGCTGTGTGGCTGTGGTGTTGTCTCCCTTCTGCTGTGTGGCTGTGGTGTTGTCTCCCTTGTGCTGTGTGGCTGTGGTGTTGTCTCCCTTCTGCTGTGTGGCTGTGGTGTTGTCTCCCTTGTGCTGTGTGGCTGTGGTGTTGTCTCCCTTGTGCTGTGTGGCTGTGGTGTTGTCTCCCTTCTGCTGTGTGGCTGTGGTGTTGTCTCCCTTGTGCTGTGTGGCTGTGGTGTTGTCTCCCTTGTGCTGTGTGGCTGTGGTGTTGTCTCCCTTCTGCTGTGTGGCTGTGGTGTTGTCTCCCTTGTGCTGTGTGGCTGTGCTGTTGTCTCCCTTGTGCTGTGTGGCTGTGGTGTTGTCTCCCTTCTGCTGTGTGGCTGTGGTGTTGTCTCCCTTCTGCTGTGTGGCTGTGGTGTTGTCTCCCTTGTGCTGTGTGGCTGTGGTGTTGTCTCCCTTGTGCTGTGTGGCTGTGGTGTTGTCTCCCTTGTGCTGTGTGGCTGTGGTGTTGTCTCCCTTGTGCTGTGTGGCTGTGGTGTTGTCTCCCTTCTGCTGTGTGGCTGTGGTGCTGGCAGCTGTCACCGCTCTTTCTCTGCCACAACAAACACACCTGCTTGCACATGTGCACATACGTACGCACACACATTTTCATTTCGTTTCATTTATACCACTTTAAGTCACGAGATTTCTCTGCGTGAAATTCGGACTGCTCTCCCCGGGGAGACAGACGCCCTGGTGCGTACATGTATGAAGGCATGCACACAGAGCACATATGCACACTTAGCGCGCACGCGTGTACATGCACGTACGAACACACATACGCACACGCGCGCTCGCGTGCACACACACAACACATCTACACACACACACACACACACACGTTAACTACTTGCAGCAACTTCTCCATAATCTCTCTAGGGCAAAAAAGAAAAAAACCCAGGGAGTTTCTGGCATAAAAATAATGACCGGTCATTTATAGCATGTAGCATGTTTTGTCAACCGGTGATTACTGCTTGCTGTTGGTGTTGTTGTTGGCGGCGGTGGTGGTGGTGGTGGTGGTTGTGGTGGGGGGGGGGGGGGTAAGACATAATATACACTCAATCTCATTCATCACTGATTCTGAAAATCACCGTGGGAACACACACAGAGTTTATGTGTACTTTCTTGTTCTTGTAAGCAACTTGCCCTCGAGGTAGCCACACTCCGATTTCAGAGGAGTTGTTCATTTTGCTTCATGAATGATATGCTAGGATTGGTAAGAGCTTGTCATTGGTGGATAAAATATCGTCATGACATTGTAAAGCATGAACACCATGCTGATGAAGACGTCAGCACTGATCCTCCATCAAGAACTGACATTGTATAGCATGAACACCATGCTGATGAAGACGTCAGCACTGATCCTCCATCAAGAACTGACATTGTATAGCATGAACACCATGCTGATGAAGACGTCAGCACTGATCCTCCATCAAGAACTGACATTGTAAAGCATGAACACCATGCTGATGAAGACGTCAGCACTGATCCTCCATCAAGAACTGACATTGTATAGCATGAACACCATGCTGATGAAGACGTCAGCACTGATCCTCCATCAAGAACTGACACAGCCTTTGGTCAGATCAAGGCAGAAGAGGCAGGCCTGGGCCATTGTGAGTCGGTAGTAACGATGATGACATTTACGAAGTTGTACGCCTCCGGGGACTGGATGTAAGAAAAGCACATTAGTGTTTATTCCACTGTTCTCAAAAGAACAAAGACTGCAGAGATAAATAGATAGACAAATAAATAGAATAGTTTTACATATTCGCTTCAAACATGATTTTCTTTAATCACAGGCATGATTGAAGTCAAAAGGGACTGTTTGGTTCTGAAAAGGAGGTCTGTTTTCAACTTGATAGAACAGACTGAGGATGGCACCTATGATCGTTGGATTAAGTGACAAATCATCTGCCCACTGGGCCAACCAGCTCCCTGTGTGCAGACTATAGCAGGCATGCCAATGCTTGCAGCAGTCAGAATATCATACCACCTCCCCCTCCACACACACACACACACCTTTCCCCATGTCCCCCCCCCCCCACCCCCATCTCATCTTTTCTCTTCCGCATTGCCCATGCCCTCCCTCCCTGTCTCCCCCCCCCCCCCCCCCCCCCCCCCCCCCCTTCCTGCTCTGTTTTACACGTTTGCTCTTCCCTCAGCTGTGTGAACGCCCAAGCTGCACGTTTTGTGTTGCTGTCACACACTGACAGGGAAAGGGTCTGTGGCTGACTTTCTTTGATGAAATGATCCAAAGTGTGTGTGTGTGTGTGTGTGTGTGGTGTATGTTGTCGTGCGTGCGTGCATGTGTGTGTGTAGTTTGTGTGGTATGTGTGTGTGTGCGTGCGTTCATGTGTGTGTGCGTGCGTTCATGTGTGTGTGCATGCGTTTATGTGTGTGTGTGCGTGCACAACGAGCACGCACACAGCTTCAGCCCTACTACTTCACCACCTTGAGAGAGCAGCTGGTAAATCCAACAGCTGTTACCTATCATCCCTGTCATCGAAGACTGTCTGCACCAACAGAAACTAGAATTAAACAGTTACATAGAGGCCTCAGAACGCTTCGCGTTATTCTCTTTGCAGTCCATGCCCAGCAAATCGAAAACTAGATCAGAGCAGGAGAAACCAGGTATAGGTCTGCACTTGTGGTTCATGGTATGCTTTCACACACAAAAATGACTTGCCCTCACATCTGCGGAAGTTGATCAAGTCACTACAGATCTTGTTTTCTAAATGATGAGCTATGATTATGACACAGAGCAACAAAGACAGAAGATGGCCGCGTTTGGCACTGTTTTTGGTATGAGCCTCAAGGACTTGAAACCAGATGTAATCATTGTCAGGTATTCAAACCTGTATTTCAAACTTCAACCAATCCATCAGGCACAGACAGAATCTGAAACTGCAGACGTCTGCCTAGAAGTTGAGGGGAAAAAGATGGGCGCAGCGTGACTGATTTTGGTAGACTAGTGGGATGGTTTGCCACGAACACTGTAAGGGGCTAGAAATAAAAAAAAATACTCCAAGGCAAATTGAAGCTGATTGCCTTGCAATGGCGATGTGTAGATAACTGATGATCTACTCTCTGATTGGCCCATGTTTGCCAATGTCTTGGTGATGATAAGTTTTCGTGCACATGATTGAAACAAGTCAGCCTAGGTTGCTGGGCTGTCTTGGCATTCAGAGCTCCCATGGAAAGAAAGAAAGAAAGAAGGTGAATAGAGTAAATACCACTATGCACACTGCCGTCTCATCCTGATACCACAGATCGTCCAGTGATACATAGTATTCACATAGGAGGAGTTATTTAGGGAATGTATTCAGGGTACCTGGACGTTTAGGAAACAACAATAAAAAGAATAGAAGAAAAAACGAAGTTTTTTTCTGTATGTATGTATAGAATTATAATAATAAATAATAATAATGATAAGTGGACTTTATATAGCGCTGTATCTTGCACAGACAAATCAAAGCGCTTGCACTCAACTCATTCTTACACAGTCATACAACCAATAGCAAGTAATAGTTCTAACAAGTCCAAATGCACGCACCACACACACACACACACACACACACACACACACACACACTCACACACACACACACACACACACACACACACACACAGAGGTTATACACTTTGGCAGGGTGATGGAGTTTTTGGCTGTTGAAAAGCAGGGAGAGCTATGAAATGAAACAGGAGAGGAAAATCTTAGGTTATTATTAATTATATATATAATACATACATACATACACACACACATATATCAATGCAGTCAGTTAGTCAGTCAGTCAGTCAGTGTTGCAGCACTAACTTATCTCCCCAGTGAAGTAGATCTGCAGTACAACTTACCTGCTCAAGTCCTCCCTGCCTACAGTCAGTATCTTCTTCCCTGCCTTCAATGTCACGGTGATTGCTGGCTGTACTGGATTTGATTACATCTTGTGATCGGTGTGTGTGCATTTATTTATTTATTTATTTATTCTTTTATATCGAGGATAATTGAATACGCACTCATGTGCTTTTTTACATCCTGTCCCCGTGTGTATGCGGTTTTGTAAATTTTGGCATCTGTTCCCACCGGCACACAATGGCCTACTCTTTCGAAAAGCGGAACAGGATTTAACTCGTGCGCAAGATGTTCTGCATGTGTTCGCACACGGGGCCTCGGCTTATAGTCTCACCCGAGTGTATGTATATATATATGTGTGTGTGTGTGTGTGTGTGTGTGTGTGTGTGCTTGCTGTATGTGCATGTGTATGCGTGTGGGCATGAAACATTAGACATTATGATGATGTGTGAAATCAATAGGACACTGGATGTGCAGACATGCCCGTTCTTTCTGTGCTAATCTGTCAGCACCTCGCCTAGTGCATGTGTTCTTTATAATTCTGAAAGGGCCCCCCCCCTTATCTTTCCTGCCATGCAGTGACCCTGCTCCTCTCCACTTGCACAGGAGGATGGTGCCCTGCTACACATTACAGACAGGGCAGTGAGCTGTGCAACGCACTGTTTGTTTGTTTAAGCCTGGAGTCTCGTTTTCTAATCATAAGTATGCCTATGTGCCCAGGGGCACAGACGGGGGCCACTGTAACCCACTTCCCTGTGGCCCTGGCCCGAAGTGTTGTCCGCTATCAATATTGTTCAGTGCTAGGCTGATATCAACATGTTGTTATGCTTTACAATAGTATGTTGACATTTTCAACATGTTGTTATGCTTTACAATAGTATGTTGAGATTTTCTTTGTTTGTTTGTTTGTTTGTCTGTTCCTTGGCTAGAGCTCCAAGGTTCACCAATGGCGATATTTTGCGTATGCGACTGTTTTTGTCCACCATGAAGGTAGCTGTATTATGGCTTAGAGGATGTTGAGACTGTTGTCATCCATGACAAGCTCTAGCATAGCTACCAGCACTCTTACAGGAGAACACATCTTCTGAAGTCAGATTATGGTTGCCTATAATATATAGCGAGCTACTTGAACAGAGACAAACTTGGGAACTTTTCTTTCAGTCGGTACTTACAACCTAACAGCAATGTTTAAGACTGATGAATGAGTCAGAGTGCAGATTCTTGCTGACCCCCAGCTTGTTAAGCTAAGGAACGTACAGCCACAACACCAGCTGCAGATGGGACATGGAATATTTTCATTTTATTTCGTTAACCAGATTATATTAAAATTTAAACAAAGCTGGGAGGGGGAAGCGAGGACCGGAAATTATGATAGCTAGAGTCTTGCTCTTGCGCTTTGACGCCATGATCCATCCCGGGATGAAGCCGTCACTCAGGTGCACGTTCAGGGGACTTTCCCTGTCCAGGTCAGCATCAGCACTCTCTCCACTCAGAAAGTCCTTCAGTGGGACTGTATGCCGAGGCCCCATGACTGTTGACTTCATTTTACGTCTGTTCACTTCTTGGCCATGACTGTGAATGTACTCAGACTATCTTGTGCACACGCCAGAACCTGCTCTGCCTTTCAGAATAGGCCATTAATTGGTGCAGGTATGAAAGGATGATGCAAAACGCTTAATAAAAAAAGCACAGACACCCTGGTGTCCAATTAGATAACACCACCAAAGTTGGGATGCGGCTAACTGAATGCTGGGCGTAACTGCACGCATATACCATTGGTGAACCTCCGAGCTCTAGCCGAGAAATGAAAATCAACAACAACAACAACAACAACAAACTAAACGGTAGAGCTGCACTTTCTCCTATGCAAAGACTTCAGTAGACAGTGTGCTGTGACAACAGTTGGCCAGAACGTTGGCTACCTTTCCGCAGTCTGATGCACAGCCAGTGTGGAGAGGCTGGGATGATGGATAGTTGATGAAGACAGCTGCACAAGATGAGGCAACGCTCCAGTGTCGTCACTGCCTTTGGATTGGTTTGTGCTCTGGTGAGTTCCCTTCATGGGTGACTGATAGTTTGGATGTCAGTTTTAGATGTTGATGATTTTTTAGGGGTGGGGGTGGGGTGATTGGGGGAGACAACAGTTACATCAAATTTTTCTCTGGTTTGTGCTTCTCCATTCCTTCCACGTTCTTGTTCTTCCTTTACTTTCTTCAATCATGGGGATTCAAGGAATAAGTTATAATAATATGTCTGTCTCTTGAATGCTGGCGACCTATTCAGCGATTCAGGGCTCATGTTGAGGTATCATGTCAGCCTGACCTTAATTGCCAGGCGTGTAGTGGGCAAGGTGAGGGCTGACAGACAAAGTGGGGGGTATTGATCAGCAGACGACTTTGTGCCGCCCTGAATGACAACACCACCACCACTGCACAGGCGCTTGCCTTGGGTAACTTCTTCTCTGGTTCACTCTACGCTGTCAGAAGTGTCTGGGGAAAAATAGTGGCCTGTCCTTTCTAGCTCCTCTGTGGGCTGGGCTGTACAGCTTGGTGTGCAGGGTTATCTCCATTGGCCACGTAATCGTCCTTGGGTCGCTGGTGTCTAGCGTGCATCTCTAAAGGACGTGGGGGCCATTCTAGCTTTCTTTACCACAGGCACACAGGGGATAAGACTCTGCGATGGTCACAGCAGGTTAACTCACCACCTGTCTACCATGGCTAAAGTCTGCTTTGCTGAGACTGGTTCCAAAGAAGCCTCCATCTAGTCCAGACATTCTTTGTTCAACTTCCCCTTCAGTCCTTAGCTTGTGCAACCACACAAGAGCCAACACACCTGGTATAGAAATGTTACTGTCTTCTCCAGAGACTTCCTGTCTGCTGTGCGTGGCTCGTCCAGTTTAACGCTTACACTTTCTTTATTCACTAAAAGTCACTCTGGATTTAAAGAATTCAAATTGAGTTTTGATTCTAGACACTCCATGAAGTAAATTACCTTTCCATCATTACACCATACGAAAAAACAAAACAAAAGCAAACACGTACACTAAGAAAAAGAAAATAAACACAGAAAAGAAAAAAATTCCAAAAATAATTTTTCTGAAAAAAACCCACCCTCAGACACTCCTTCTTCCAAAACCCCCCAGAAAATTCAATCTCTCTCTCTCTCTCTCTCTCTCTCTCTCTCTCTCTCTCTCTCTCTCTCTCTCTCTCTCTCTCTCTCTCTCTCTCTTCTCAGCAAATTTTCCTCACCCTTTCTAATGTGACTTTGTTATATTCTTGTGTTATTGTTTATAAACTAGTATGCTTAGAATATGACGTAGACTATACATTTTGGATGACTTGCTGTTTGATTTCTTGGAAAAGTTTCTGTACATATTTTTTTGTCCAGGGGCTGGTTGTAAAACAACACGTATTCCAATGCCATAACTCTCTTTAGATATAATTTATATCAATGCAGTGCAATAAAGTACTCCCTCTCTCCCTCCCTCCCCAAGCAAAACCTGACACACCTGTATTTGCATTTGCAGCCAAGCTGGCTTCAGGAGTTTACAAATGAGCACTTAAGATAGATCTTTATTGCAAACTGACTGAATCAATTGTTGATTAGTGTCCTTATGTTCTTTCAGCCATTTAGAAATAACACCTGTATAAACAGACCGGCAACTGAACGAAAATAATGTTCTCTTTTTTCCCTGTTGCTTTTTAGTTTGTGTTGGTTTGGTTGTTTGGCTGGTTGGATGGTTCTTGATGATGGTGTATTCCATGTTTTTGTAGACAGCCCTTATTAAAAAATGTGAAAATCCTGAACAGATTGTTAAAAAATTCCTCTTAAGTACACACAGAAAAGAAAAATAAAGTGTGAATAACATGTGCCCAAGTATGCAAATGCATATCCATTGCTTTTTGTGTACTTAGTAGGATAAATGTATGTGTGCATTATATATATATATATACAAAGAGAGAGATGTCATGCATGCACGCATACATACATGTATCTGTGTATGCAAATAGGTGGATGAGGCACGCGCGCGTGTGTGTGTGTGTATGCGTGTGTACACGAGCTCCCATAAAAATGTGCGTGCATGTATATATACACATGTATAATTTTATTATATGTTTGCACCTGTCCGTGCACGCATCATGTATGTTTATGGGGATAATGTGTGCCTGTGTATGGTTGTGTGTAAGTGTACGCTCGCGCGTGTGTGTGGATTTGTATTTCTTTATGTTAGCTTGAGATAGTGGGTTAATGTCTGCTGATTACAATGGTAAGCCTGAAGTTAAAAATATAAGGATAGCCTCTGGCGTGGTTGTGAATGAAATGGCTGGGAAAATAATCTATTATGTTGGCCTGTCAATGCA
>CM054134.1:126178700-126183700 GCA_028751875.1 Rapana venosa
TTCGGTTTATACTCTCTTCCAAAGGAGTGCGCGCGTGTGTGTGTGTGTGTGTAACAATAACAATAACAATAATTTTAATTCAGTTTTGCAGGCCATATGGCCCATAGGAACAACAGTTAATCATATACTTTCATGTAAGGTGAACATCCTTACTTCTGATATCTAAACATTTAGTAAGAAATAATCCAACTTTAAACATCAAACTAGGTTTAGTGTTCATACAAAGAAGCTGCACTTTCAGATTCGATGGAAATCTGTAATAATACAAAGGAATACATTTTCTTCGCAATACAGCATATGTTGGGCATACAAGTAAAAAGTGACAAACATCTTCAATTTGTTGGCCATCACACTGAGAGCAGAATGGATCAGTAATCGGTTTGCCATAACGTGAAATTCCATTTAAAGGTAATCTGTTTGACCTCAGTAAACATATACCTCTACGGTATTCTAAAGATTCTACTTCACATACATAATTTGCTCTACAAATAATCGGGTGATAATCTAAGTAGTCAGGGTATGCTGATAGAGAGTCATGCCATTTTTGTTGGTACACATCTTGTAATCGTATTTGGAATTCTTTCATGAAGGATGAGGAATTACCACAATTTTGCATTGTCCAAACATAACCAAATCCGTGGGTGCATAAAATCTTTCTAACATGTGTTACCCAATTTATTCTCCCTGCTTCATCCTGTCTACACAACATATTGTAGCATTGTCTGGAATATCTATGATCAGGCATATCCAAAATTTTTAGCCAATATTTGATTACTCTGGTAACAGTGTCAACAAAAATGGGATATCTACCACAATCGCCAAGGCAAATATTATTTTTAACATCTCTGCCAGCCCCCAGGACCATTTTGCAAATTTTTACCTGTATTTTTTCAATATCATGATACTGCTGAAAACCCCAAATTTCAGAACCATAGAGGAGGATTGGTTTCACTTTTGTATCAAAAATACTAAAAACTGTAGATGCTGGAAGATTCTTTAACCTGAAGTACAATCTTTTGATACCAACAACAGCCTGTGTGTGTGTGTGTGTGCGTGTGTGTGTGTGAGTGCGTGCATGCAGAGGAGTGGCTTCACGCTAGCTTGTGTAGTGGTGTTGGGGAATCAGCATGACCCTGTTCTCTCTCCGGTATCCTGCACAGTTTTAATGTACGGCATCCTGCACAGTTTTAATGTACGGTATCCTGCACAGTTTTAATGTACGGTATCCTGCACAGTTTCACTGTACGGTATCCTGCACAGTTTTAATGTACAGGTATCCTGCACAGTTTTAATGTACAGGTATCCTGCACAGTTTTAATGTACAGGTATCCTGCACAGTTTCACTGTATCCTGCACAGTTTCACTGTATCCTGCACAGTTTCAATGTACGGTATCCTGCACAGTTTCACTGTACGGTATCCTGCACAGTTTCAATGTACGGTATCCTGTATCCTGCACAGTTTTAATGTATGGTATCCTGTATCCTGCACAGTTTTAATGTAGGGTATCCTGCACAGTTTCAATGTACGGTATCCTGCACAGTTTTAATGTATCCTGCACAGTTTCACTGTACGGTATCCTGCACAGTTTCAATGTATCCTGCACAGTTTCAATGTATCCTGCACAGTTTCACTGTACGGTATCCTGCACAGTTTCACTGTACGGTATCCTGCACAGTTTTAATGTAAGGTATCCTGCACAGTTTTAATGTACGGTATCCTGCACAGTTTCACTGTACGGTATCCTGCACAGTTTTAATGTACGGTATCCTGCACAGTTTTAATGTACGGTATCCTGCACAGTTTTAATGTACGGCATCCTGCACAGTTTTAATGTAAGGTATCCGGTATCCTGCACAGTTTTAATGTAAGGTATCCTGCACAGTTTTAATGTACGGTATCCTGCACAGTTTTAATGTAAGGTATCCGGTATCCTGCACAGTTTCACTGTATCCTGCACAGTTTTAATGTTCGGTATCCTGCACAGTTTTAATGTACGGTATCCTGCACAGTTTTAATGTACGGTATCCTGCACAGTTTTAATGTACGGCATCCTGTATCCTGCACAGTTTTAATGTACGGTATCCTGCACAGTTTTAATGTACGGTATCCTGCACAGTTTCACTGTATCCTGCACAGTTTTAATGTTCGGTATCCTGAAGTTTTAATGCACGGTATCCTGCACAGTTTTAATGTTCGGTATCCTGCACAGTTTCACGGTATTCTGCACAGTTTCAATGTTCGGTATCCTGCACAGTTTTAATGTACGGTATCCTGCACAGTTTTAATGTTCGGTATCCTGCACAGTTTCACGGTATCCTGCACAGTTTCACGGTATCCTGCACAGTTTTAATGTACGGTATCCTGCAGTTTTAATGTACGGTATCCTGCACAGTTTTAATGTACGGTATCCTGCACAGTTTTAATGTACGGTATCCTGCACAGTTTTAATGTACGGTATCCTGCACAGTTTTAATGTACGGCATCCTGCACAGTTTTAATGTAAGGTATCCGGTATCCTGCACAGTTTTAATGTAAGGTATCCTGCACAGTTTTAATGTACGGTATCCTGCACAGTTTTAATGTAAGGTATCCGGTATCCTGCACAGTTTCACTGTATCCTGCACAGTTTTAATGTTCGGTATCCTGCACAGTTTTAATGTACGGTATCCTGCACAGTTTTAATGTACGGTATCCTGCACAGTTTTAATGTACGGTATCCTGCACAGTTTTAATGTAAGGTATCCTGCACAGTTTTAATGTACGGTATCCTGCACAGTTTTAATGTACGGTGTCCTGCACAGTTTTAATGTTCGGTATCCTGCACAGTTTCACGGTATCCTGCACAGTTTCACGGTATCCTGCACAGTTTTAATGTACGGTATCCTGCAGTTTTAATGTACGGTATCCTGCACAGTTTTAATGTACGCATGACAAGTTACCCAGCAGAGAAGGAAAACAGAGTTTTGATGCGTATCATCACCATAAATTATAGATACCTACGGCAATATTGATATCTTTTTTCAGCTCTCTCCACCTCTCCTTTAAAGGACAAGAGCTAGATGAAAAGGTTAAAGGCATGTAATTGCTCACAGTATTATGTGAACCTTAGAAATAACTCGTCAGCATTCTTTCTCGCCGGCACACGCTCGCTGTAGAGTAAAGGGAACTAAGCTGGAGGTCTTGATGATCGCAGAACTCCAGTGATTCTTTCCCTTGAATTGAGGCTTTAGCCCTAAAAAAGTTGTTTCCCAAAACTAATGTGTCATGTCAGTTTGTAAACTGTTGCAGGAGTGTTAGATAAACAAGATTCTTCGCTAAATAGCATTCCCTAATAGTTCTTTGGTCTCGCTCTTTTCAGAACGTGCGACCTTGCCTATGTGCAAGCGTTGTCTCTTGACCCAAAGTGACGTGAGATGAAAGAAAGTGTGTGTACATGTGTGTGTGATTTCTCTTACTTATATCATAATATCATCATACTTTAAGAGCACACGCACGCGCGTACACACGCACACACACACACACAAACACACACACACACACACACACACACACACACACACACACAACACACACACACACATACACACACACACACACACTCACTGACGAACATGACATACGAATTAATTTGTTTAGAAAGTGTACAAACTTCACAGGCAAGAAGATACTCAGAGTCCTTTATTTCAAACACACATGTTGTCATCATGCTTTCAGTGGAAGAAACAGCAGAATATAATCAGCATAATATTGTCATAATAATCATGAGGTTGATTTCAAACAAGAAAGAAAACAAAGAGTTAATAATACACAGAACCAACGATACAAACTGATATTGAACACAGAAGAAAAAAAAAACGCTTCGCAGTTTAAGGATCGGCAGGACGTTACTGCATATTGCAGAAACAACGGCAACAACATTGACAGAAACTGCCATAAACGCACTTGTGTTATTTTGTGATATATTGCGCGCGCATTTGGACTTGTTAGAACTATTACTTGCTATTGGTTGCATGACTTTGTAAGAATGAGTTGAGTGCAAGCGCTTTGATTTGTCTGTGCAAGATACAGCGCTATATAAATTCCATTTCTTCTTCTTCTTCTTCTTCTTCTTCTTCTTCTTCTGCTCTATTGTATTGTAATGTATCGTACTGAATTGCATTGTATCGTTTTGTTTTGTATGGTATGGTATTACGTTCTATTGTGTTATTTTATTGTATAGCGCTTTGATTTGTTTTTGCAAGATATAGCGCTATATAAATTCCATTTATTATGATTATTATTGTTGCACTATATTGTATTCTATTGTTCGTATTGCTTTGCATTGCATTAGTTCATGTTTGGTTGTGGTGCATTGTACTGCAGTGGACTTTATATATGATGATGTCCTAGTGAATTGTAATGTATTCCCTTGTGTTTCCTTGTATTGCTTTGTCTTGCCTTGTGCTGGGTTGTATTGTTTTGTATTCATCGTATTGCATTGCATTGATTTATATTGGTTTGTATTGTATTGTGTTGTGTTGTATTGCACTGCACTACTTTGCGTGATGTTGTAGTTCATTGTTTTGTATTGTATTGCATTGTATTGTACCGGTTTGTATAGTATTGTACTGTATGGTGTTGTACTGATTGATTGCAGCATTTTGTATTGCTTCGGGGTGGATTAAACTGGAATATGTTTTGGGTTGGTTTTGGTATTGTGTGGGGTGTGGTGTGGTATAAACTGGAGTGGAGTGGAGTGGAGTGGTGTGGTGTGGTATAAACTGGAGTGGAGTGAGATGGAGTGGTGTGGTGTGGTATAAACTGGAGTGGAGTGGAGTGGAGTGGTGTGGTGTGGTGTGGTATAAACTGGAGTGGAGTGGAGTGGTGTGGTGTGGTGTGGTATAAACTGGGGTGGAGTGGAGTGGTGTGGTGTGGTATAAACTGGAGTGGAGTGGAGTGGTGTGGTGTGGTGTGGTATAAACTGGAGTGGAGTGGAGTGGGAGTGGTGTGGTGTGGAGT
>CM054134.1:126188700-126198700 GCA_028751875.1 Rapana venosa
TTTCCAACAATGTCAACCCCTCTTAGGTTTCATTACTGTGTACAAAAAGCAAAAGTGATTTTTTTTTCTAATTTCTTCTCTGTGAATCCCATGCTTCAAACAGCAGGTTGAGAGCAGCTGTGAAAACAACAGGGGCTGTCACACATCCTTGTTGGATTCCTGTGAGGATTTTGCACTGTCACTTCATTCATCGTTGGTCCTGTTTCACCAGATGGAAATGCATGACTACCTTGAGCACAAGCACTTGTTCAGCCCACCAAACCTGACAGCTCTCCTAGCTAAACCAGTTACGGAACATAAACCCTACCAAAGGCCTTTGCGAAGTCCACCATGCCCATTGCAAACACAAGTCCATGTAAACTAACCAAAAGTAGACAAACTTAGTGCGCGAAACATGAAAAATAAACAAAGTGAGGAAAATGAAATACATACACTAGGTAACAATTTAAAATCACATAAAATATCCAATACAAACGTGAAAATAGGCAAAAGCAAAACAAAAAATGTCAAACTATGCGAGCACGTTTTACTATAAAATGTGAACGCACAGAAATTGCGTAGCTGTAACATTTTGCATACAAAACGATGCAGCATAATAAACTCTGTCTCTGTCACCTTCACTCATGTACTTCAACCGGCCTTGTGTGGTCTGTTACATAATCTTTCGTTCATCAACAATCCACCTTTGTGGGCTTAAAGACAGTCTGAGCAAGACATAGTACCACACGAAACAGCAGTATACACATCACGTTCAATACCGTACAAAATGTTTAAAAAGTACGTGAGTAATATAGAAAAAAAGTACTTATTCTGAGACAAAGATCAAGTGAGATGACGGGAAACAATGACAATCATGAAGAAGAGGATGGCAAAGATAAGTGATGAATAATGCCACAAAGTACATCATTCTCTGTTGCCAGCTCTCTCTGATGTTTGCTTGTGTTTACCAGGCAGAAGAATTGACAAGTCTACAACATGTATCTGATTTCTCCCTGAATGAACTCGGCAACACACCGTGTGGGCACTGCTCTGAGTGAGTAGTCCGGCAGTGTGTTGGGGCAGGTCAGCCTGGGGAGGAAGGCCATCTTGTCCCGGGTAACAGGATGTATGCGGGGGTGTTACCAGGAAAGCCATAGGAGTCACATAGGTTGTTGCAGTGCAAACTTCAATGGCCTTGGTAGCGTTACCATAAAGGTGCACAGTGGACGACGTCCTTGTTCAATGCAGTTAATGTTATACACCTATAGAACCCAAAGCAACATGGATTGGATGTTTCTGTACTCTTTCAAAAAGCTACACAGCACTCTTTTTAAGCTGACTATTCCAAACAGCCAGTCCTTGTCGTTACGGTAGCTTGTCATTACAAGATGGAAAACGAAAGCAATGAGCGAGACATATCTGTTTTGAACAAAGATCAGTTTGTTCTCTTAAATTTCAAGAGGTACAGTCCTTAAAGAGTCTCCTGAAAGTCCTCCTGGAAGTTGACAATTTAAAAGAGCTACAAAACACAACAACGGAATTTTTCTGTACCTGCTACTTCGTAGACAGATACCACTGCAGTGGCAGTGTTGTCACTGGTAGTACATACATAATAACTAACAGACCTTCTTGCCATATGACAAAACTAAAAAAAACCCATGTATTATGAATCTGCCCTCCCAAAGCCCCTCTGGCTTTTTCTCCAGAATCAGACCGTACAGAAATTGACAAAGAAAAGCACCTGAAGACAATGGTGATGGCGGTGATGAGCAATTCTGTCAACGAATGTTTCGAGGGGAGGGAGGCTTTGGCAACAATTCGGTAAGATTCCCTCACATCCCTTCACTGCATCTCTGTCTCTGTCTCTGTCTCTCTCTCTTTCTCTCTCTCTCTCTCTCTCTCGCACACACACACACAACACACAACATACAACACACACACACACACACACACACACACACACCACACACACACACACACACACTCGGACGTGAGCGCGCACGCGCGCAGGTGTGCATGAGTATGTGTGTGCGTGTATATGTATAATATATATTATGTGGTAATTTGTATTTTCAATGTATTTCCTTTTCGATTTTCCTTTTTTTTTTTTACTAGTTTAATTTAATGGTACATGATGCAATAATGTAGTGTCTTAGTATAATCATTACGAAACTTGTTCTTAGATAGATGGCTTGATGAAAAAAAGCAAATGCATTGCTTATTCAATGTACCATCTGGAAATAAAATTTTGACTTGACTTGACTTGACTTGACTCCAGGAGTGTAATCACTAAAACAGTGTGCCTCTGAAGGCAGAGAAGAAAACATCACTCTCAGAACAACTGTGAAAAGCAGACGTGGACTGACTGCCTGTCTCACAGGACGATTCATTGAGTGAGAACATTCCACAGAGGTAAACCATCCCTTCCAGGATTAACCACAGCGAAAGAGCAAGACAACCTAGCTGATAACCATATGATGCGGGAATACAAACTCCAATAACACTGAAGGAAGGGAAAAAGTCTTCTAATATTAATTGAAACATGTGTTACCTCTGCATTGACTAAACCTCTTGCGGGTTTGGCGTTCTTGAATCATTCGCTTTAAGATATATAATGCACTTTGTTTCGCTGCGACCTCTCAGAGGAGACCAATCAGAGGCTGTGACTGTTCTGTTCTGGGAAAATAGGGCTCTTTGCTGCTACGTAGTCTATGCAGTCGTAGAAGACTTTGTTTTTAGAGAAGATGTTTAACGAATCTTTTAACAAACCAACTCTGTGTATGTATGTGAGCAAACGCTTAAAATGGTCCTAAAAGAACAGAGAAACAATATACAGCACTAAAGTTTCACTCCTATAAAGTTATGGTCATGTAGCAGATCTGTCAGGTGGTGAGACACACAGCAGTACTCAGAAACTAGGAGCATTATCAAGGCAGACAACTGACCGCAGCAGAAGTAGCTACAGAGAGGAAGAAGCAGGAAATCATCTTGATTGAAAAGACATGTACTTAACAACAGATGCATTGTTAAAAATAAAAAAACATGACTCACATGGCAAGATATACATAACCCGTTAGATATATAAAAATTTGAATAATGTCGACAGTTTGAAAGAACATGATGTTCACGTTCAGAAGCAGCAAAGCAGCAATGGCGTTTAAAGCATGGGGAGGAGAAGACAGGTTTGAGATGAGCATCACACTGTGAACTGTGGTTCATTGGCAGGCAATGGAAGACTGGTGTATAAAATAAAAAAATGAAAACTGGACCTCACAGACACACGAACTCACATACAAACGGAAGCACGGACTTTAAACATAAGAACAGATAAAAACAAACAAACAAATAAACAGAATAAAACAGACATCAGAACAAACAAGCAAACAATTATTTTAAACGTTTGCTTATCTACTTGGCAGAAACATCTTTTGGGAAATTTGTCAACTATTTCATTATCTGTGAATGCCACTGTTATTATTGGTCTAGTCAGTCATTGCACGTCTTCTTCTTTGCTCATTACAAGGATCCATGTGAATGAGGATGTTGTACTTTAACACAACACCACCTGCTCTTGTCGTTGATACGCTGATTATGTTATTCATGTTATATTTATTTCATGTTTATTGAATGCATAAACCCTATTTAATCCAATGATTTGGACGGAAAGGATTTCGTATTTTTAGACTTCTCGAAATGTTTTTCCTTTCGGCATTAGTTTTGTTGTGTTGGTTGTTTGCTGTAACTTTCTTTAAAACAAAACTGGTCAATACAGTTGTGATGACTTCTTTAGCAAAACTGATTGTATTTCTTCACAGCATTGATGTGAGTAAGATAAACACGAACAGTGAGTCATACACTATTTGCTTGTTGTTGCTCTTAACATCAACTTTGCATTTAATGTAGGTTTCTTTCTGGAGAAACTGTATCAAAACCAAACTTGAAAAACAAAAGAAAGAAAAAAGCCTTGTAACCAGTTTTAGTTCTGAGGAAACCCGGTTTGTCTTGCAAGTGTTTATTTGGCAGTCGTGGCCACTTTCGTCAGTCTTTTCTTTCATGTCCCACTTTGTCACTAAAGTGTCATTTTTATTTTCATCCTTACTAATACAAAATATGCTTCATGGATATAGACCTTCTAGGAAACAAAATGCATAATTAAGCTTCTAGAAGTCAATATTGGTTTACAGAGTACATTATCGAACTGAGAATCAGGTCTAGAAATATTTATCACACAGCTGAAATGCTATTTATGACATTGTATTTGGAGACACAAATTATTTCCTTCTGTGCAATTCGTAATGTGTTCTACTTATCAGTGACATGCCAGGTCCATAACCTGGACATGCATCGCTATTAATTAAACGTGTCATCGTTAGCTTTTGTACAAGCTGGTCACTGTTGGATAACTATTGCCTTGAAGAAGACAACTAATTAAGAAGAAAACTTAGCAGACCAAGAAACGATAAATCAGAACCACTAAAACAAACCCCCACCCCCTAAAGAAAAACCCAAACAAAACCAGATGTACAAAAATGTTGACAAATAACAAGAGATAGACAATAAAAGAGATATGGGCGCAGATGGACTGTGAAGGCTTCAATTGAGACCAGATGACAGAAGTTTACAAAACCACAAACTACACGGAGACTGGATGTAAAAAAGCACATAAGTGCTTATTCCATTATCCTCGATATAAAAGAATAAAACAAACCAATAAGTGCTCCTTCACTGCTGCTGTTCGAGGAATTCCGCAGAAAAAAAGTGACAGGACTTTCCAAAACCTAATGGCACTGAGTCCATGGCATCAACAGCATGATGCAACTCTGGCAGCTGTCGGAAAAGGCCTGGAGTTCCTGACAGAGGCCAGCCAGAGTTCAGAAAGAACCTTCAGATACCGCACCAGTGCCAGAACAAGGAATCTCATCACTCATGTTATAACAGTGTTTTCAGAAAGGTTTCATCCACACCGCATGGTTGGTGGTTTTGTCGTCTTTGGTTTGATTCCTTACTAAGTTCATTGTCGGCAGTGCGTACACTATTTAATGGCATGATTCTGCCCGTATACAGATCAACATACAGACGGACAGACATGCAGACTGACAGACACAATACATAGTGGACAACCAGAATCAGAAACAGACAACAACCAAGCACACAGAGCACTGGAGACAGATGGTTATGGCTGGGTGATGACAGCAACCTCTCCATCAGGAGCGTCTATACAAAACTCACAGACACTGCAGTACAAAATGGTTTGGAGCTTAGAAATGAGCCTTTGGTAAGATCTGTCTTTTGTGTTGTACGAAGAAGACTAGAATAGCTGCATTGTACTGGTCAGACTTGTATGGACAACAACACATAAACAACATCTATTAAAGAATGGTAAAGAAAACTTCTGGCATTCCTATAAAAAGTCTTAGATACCCGAATTTTCATTTCTGTGCAGTTTCGCCTTTGCTGTCATGTCAGTCTATCATTATCCCTCCCTAGAACCACACCCACCCCATCACTTCCCCGCCGGGTGTTTAATAGAAATAACAAAACTGGCCGCCATGTCATTTTCAGCCAATCACAACACACTCTCACTGTTGTTCGACGAAGAATCCACACCCACATACAGCCTTCCTCTGTGCTGACGACTCCGATTGGTCTGTCTCAGCCTGTCACTCAACAAGTCTCTACCAATCGCTGAATTGTAACTCGGTGATCGACGGATGCGACGAGTACCGCCCCCTTCCGAGCGAGAGTCACAGTTGTCGTCATCGTCCAGGAGGTAAAAGGTCTCGGAAAAAATATCACGTGGCGTATTCCTCCGCGCCGACCCGTTGAATTGTGAATAATCGAAGTTGGGGTACAACACCCGGCGGGGAACGGGTTCATTGCCGTAGGTTCGATTCCAGTGTGCCTGGGGGGAGCTGAACAGGGCGGCCTGGGGGTCCAGGAAGTGGCGCCGCCTGCCGGGCTCCTGAAAGCGGAGCCTGCGGTCAGTCATGAGGTCCTGGAAGATGATCTGTCGCGTGATGTCCGGCTCCGTCCACATGGGCACGTCGCTGCTGGAGACAGTGAGGACAGCAGTGTAAAGCAGTATCACGCAGTATAAAGCAGTGTAAAGCAGTATAAGGCAGTGTAAAGCAGTATAAGGCAGTGTAAAGCAGTGTAACGCAGTATAAGTCAGTTTAAAGCAGTCTGAGGCAGTGTAACGCAGTATAAAGCAGTGTAAAGCGATATGAAGTAGTGTAAATCAGTATGAAGCAGTGTAAAGCAGTATTAAACAGTGTAAAGCAATGTGAAGCAGTGTAAAGCAGTATAAAGCAGTGTAAAGGAGTATTAAACAGTGTAAAGCAGTACAAAACAGTGTAAAACAGAATAAGGCAGTGTAAAGCAGTGTAAAGCAGTGTACACCAATATGAAGCAGTGCAAAGCAGTATCAGCAAAAAGCTCAGGGAGTATATTTAAAGAAGACATTGTTACCGTTCCTTGGCTAGCTGTGCAAGGTTCCCCACTGCTAAGGTTTTCTCATGTGACCGTTTTTACTCACTGTGAATATTGAGAGAGCTGCATTCCGACTGTCGCGACTGTTGAGATTTTAGACCTACTGCAAATTCTTGTGATGTGCTCAAGAACAACTATTCCTACATACTGTATTACTTTCAGTATTGCCAGGTATGTAATACACCATCAAAATTAGAAGAAAACAATGTGTGCAACATCAATATTTTCAGGTCTAGCGGATTCGGTGTGACTTCAGTTTCTTTTGAAATCAACCATTTCATTGTGCTCCATTAGAGAGGTTGATCCCTTGAGAGATTACAGAGAAGGTGTTTCCACACATTTTGTAACACACACACCATCTAGAAATGAAAAAAACAACCCTCTCTCTCTCTGTCTGTTTGTCTCTGTCTGACTGTCTGTCTGGCTCTATCTGTCTGTCTCCCTCTTCTCGTCTCTCTGTCTCTGTCTCTGTCTGTCTCTGTCTGTCTGTCTGTCTTCTATCTGTCGTTTGTCTGTCTGTCTCTTCTGTCTCCTCTGTCTCTCTGTCTCTGTCTCTGTCTTTTGTCTCTGTCTTGTCTATCTGTCTCTCTGTTCTCTCTTGTCTCTGTCTGTCTGTCTCTGCTCTCTGTCGTCTTCTCTCTGTCTCTGTCTCTCTCTCTGTCTGTCTGACTGTCTCTCTCTGCTGTCTCTGTCTCTCTGTCTCTCTGACTGTCTCCTCTGTCTGTCTATCTGTCTCTCTCTCTCTCTCTCTCTCTGTGCAGGTGTGGAGGGGCAGGTGTGGCGGCCTACCTGATCTGGTTTTCCAGGTTGTCAATCTTGAGCAGCGCCAGGTCCAGCTGTCTCTTGAGGTGCCAGATGTGCGAGTCACAGGCCTCCTCCCGGCACCGCCGCTGACCACCGCCATCACTGCCCGCTGTCTGGTCCTCGGGGGCCAGCGACTGACCAAGGCTCTGAGCATCAGCACAGAGAGAGAGAGAGACAATGACAATGACAATGACAAATTATTTTATTGTTCAGACTTGGGAGTCCATAAACAAGGGGGAATGGATAGATGCAAACAACTGCGGCAATTCATGTTCACAAAACCTTTTCAAATAACTAGCTCCTTAAGAAAAAGAAAGGAAAAGGAAAAGTAAAAACAAAAACAACAACAAAGAAAACCCCAAACAAACAAAAGCAAAAATCCAAACAATCGACAGACATACAATCAGAAATACAGACAGACAGACAGGTTTTGGCCTTGCCGAATAAGCACAATTTTATGTGGTATGCAAAAACCGCCTATTTGAAAGATGTCTTAGCTGCTAAATAGGTTGTGATTTTCTGTTTTAAAGGCATAGAATATAAACTTTGCCAGATGTACAACTTGCTCAGGTTCCTGTGACTCTAATAGAGATAACAGAGAGAGAGAGAGAGAGAGAAGAGAGAGAGAGAGAGAGAGAGAGAGAGAGGGGAAGGAGAGAGAGAGAGAGAAGTGGAGAGAAAGAGAGAGGAGGAGAGAGAAGAGAGAGAGAGAAGAGAGAGAGAGAGAGAGAGAGAGAGAGAGGAGAGAAAGAGGGGGAGAGAGAGAGAGAGAGAGAGAGAGAGAGAGAGAGAGAGAGAGAGAGAAGGACACATCAGATTGTGAAGAAGTAGGGCACTGGGAGAAGTCATAATATTCAGAAGCTGAGCTTGGGGGTATGGTTGCGGCTGGATAAAACTGACAAGGGGCAAACAGAGACTGTCAGAGTCTGAGGCACATACAAAGTTCAGATTGAAACTCTGGACTCTGGGTGAATGCTGAGACGTCAAGCCGAAACACTGAGAGTTTTACACGTAGACAGACTTCATTCAGAGTAGCAAGACTGACAGTTGAAGACGTAGAGAGACTTGAGGTTGGCACTGAGATTTTGGAGCAAACAGTGACATCAGCTCGAGATTCTGAAAATGTGTAGGAATGCTAAAACTTTATTTAGGTTGAGGCAGATACTTTGTGTCAAGGAGAGACGTCAGAGTGAAATAGAACCTATGTGGCAACCAGAGATGTCAGGTTGAAACAGAGCCTATGTGGTGGCATAAAGAGACGTCAGAGTGAAACAGAGCCTATGTGGCAAAGAGAGACGTCAGAGTGAAACATAGCCTATGTGACACAAAGACGTCAGAGTGAAACAGAGCTTATGTGGCATAAAGAGACGTCAAAGTGAAACAGAGCCTATGTGACACAGAGACGTCAGAGTGAAACAGAGCCTATGGGACACAAATACGTCAGAGTGAAACAGAGCCTATGGGACACAAATACGTCAGAGTGAAACAGAGCCTATGTGGTACACAGAGACGTCAGAGGGAAACAGAGCCTATGTGTCACATAGAGACGTCAGAGTGGAACAGAGCCTATGTGGCATAAAGAGACGTCAGAGTCAAACACAGCCTATGTGGCAACCAGAGACGTCAAAGTGAAACAGAGCCTATGTGACACAGAGACGTCAGAGTGAAACAGCCTTTGTGACATAAAGAGACGTCAGAGTGAAACAAGCTGTGTGGCATAGGGGACGTAGGCTTAGACTGGTGGGTGCTGGGCCCACACAGCAGAGTGGGTTGTTGGGAGTGAGGGTACACAGAGCTTGGGGAAGGTTGCAGCAGTGGCATCTGGCAGTCTGGAGCATGCAATACATCAGAACAAGATCGAGAACTGGTTTGTTGATAAAAAATCAAATTGAGATGCGTTAGGACCGAAACCATTTCAGAGTTTAGAACCACAGTGAGTGGGCAGACCGAGATTCCAGAGTGGAACCTAGAGACCATCACTGGGATTGAACACAGGCAGGGCCTCGGGGAGCACACCCGCGAGGGCTTGTGTGACTGGTGGTGTGACTTTACGACTTGTGACTGAGGATGTGACTTGACGACTTGTGACTGACGGTGTGACGTTACGACTTGTGACTGATGGTGTGACTTTACGACTTGTGACTGATGGTGTGACTTTACGACTTGTGAGTGACCGTGTGACATTGCGACTTGTGACTGATTGTGTGACTTTCCGACTTGTGACCGATGGTGTGACTTTCCGACTTATGACTGATGGTGTGACTTTCCGACTTATGACTGATGGTGTGACTTTCCAACTTGTGACTGACGGTGTGACTTTACAACTTGTGACTGATGGTGTGACATTAAGATGGCTTGTGTGACTGATGGTGTGACTTTACAACTTGTGACTGATGGTGTGACATTAAGATGGCTTGTGTGACTGATTCCCCGGTTGGGGCAATACATGAATAAGCGAGAGAAAGCAAATCAGTGTGTGTGTGTGTGCGTGTGTGTGTGGGGTGTGTGTGTGTGTGTGTGGTTGTGTGTGCGTTGTGTGTGTGTGTGCCCGTGCGTGCGTGCGGTCGCTCGTGCGTGGATATGTGTATTTGTATGCAAGCGCGTACATGCATGTGGGTATGTGTGCATAGTGCTTTGTGAGTGCCTTCCATGGTGCTTGAGCATCAACAAAATAACAGTGTGGGCATTGTATTAGCTCCGTGTTACTGACTACAGCTGTTTTTCTCTT
>CM054134.1:126203700-126206200 GCA_028751875.1 Rapana venosa
TTTATGGAATGAAGTGTGGAATATGTTATGGGATGAATTGAGTGTGTATGGCGACGTGTTGAGTACATCATCATAATGATGTGTTCAATCCAATCCTGTTGTTTATAGCCCTGCCGACCACAGAGGCCATAATTATCAGGGCTGTTATCTCGTCAACTTTTACATCTTAGATTGATACCGTGCAGATATGTGTTGAAGTGTGCAAAATTGTATGTTGTGTGCGTATGAGGCATTTGAGTATGTATAATGGGCTGTTCAGTATGTCTGAAGACGTGTTGAGTACATATATGATTATAGTGAACAAAGGCTGTAGAGGTTTCATGAACGCTTGGAAATGGCATGTTCAGTATATAGAAAAGCCAACAGCAATGATGGATGTGTTGTCCAGCCCACTAAAAAAACTGAGACTTGTCTGTCGGTAACGGACAAACAGACCTGAACACATGCCTTCTAGCTGGCAAAGCACTATCTGGTTTACTGGGGTTTGTTGTTTTAGAGCACGTAATGAGCTGTTTGTTTGACCTTGCTCTTAACATTAAATTGTAAGAGCATATGTTTCTTTCTTTCTAAATAAACATTATTAATAAAAACAATTCAGGGTCTTTCTTATCAGTCAAATACTCAGACAGCATCTGTTGTCTGTCATATGAGCGAAAATGCGTTGCGCTGCCGTTAAGCGCCTGACAAGTCAGGCCCAGCGCATCCGACTTCGTGTGGAAGAATGTTATCTTAAGTTTGTGGAAAAAAGCAGGAGAATGGATCCAGAAGGCAGAAAAAAGACCAGAAGAAAAGGGAGAAGGCATAATCAAAGAGTGATAGAGAAGAAGAAATTTCTGTCAGAATTTCCAGCATGTGAGGATGCTATCTATACTGACAAGCCCCTAGAATCCCCACAGGGGGTTTTAAGCTTCAGTTGTCAAACAGAAGAAATGGTAACGGTTTTTGTGATAGTGGTAGTTTGCTTTGGTGTGTGTGGAGGGAGGGGGGGGGGGGGGGGGGGTGAGAATGTGTGTGTGTGTGTATGCAGGAGCGCGCGCTCGTGTGTGTGAGTTTCAAAGTCAAACTTTAATTTCAGATGGTGCATGTACATGTGTGTGTGTGCGTGTGCGTGCGCGCGTGTATGTGTGTGGGTATGACTATTTTTAATAGCATAAAGCGTAAGAAACTATTAAATAATGGCAAGGTTAATACGAAATTCAAGGTAAACGATCTATACCATCACTACAAACAGTCTCGATAACAATAAAACCAAGCAATAAAATTAATCGAAAACTACAGTGACATTTTCCAGAGGGTATTTCAGGAAGCTTCAGGAAAAAAACAACCCTTGCGAAGTCAGGCTTTAACCTCTTGTATTCCAGCACGATGTGGGGTGTGTTAAATGTCCCCTGGTCCGTAGTAGCATTTAACATCCGTGCTGATGTTTTGTCACAAGGCATTGACACACACAATGCAATCAGCGCCTGGTCTAGTCTTCCTTTGACTGTGATTGTGTAAATTGTTTGGTGATGAATGGTTTCAAAAACATACCTTTCTTTGTTGAATTTCCTTTTTGCAATCTCTCTCTCTCTCTCTCTCTCTCTCTCTCTCTCTCTCTCTCCTCTCTCTCTCTCTCTCTCTCTCTCTCTCTCTTTCTCTCCCTCCCTCTCTCTCTCCTCCCTCACTCCACCCCCCCTCCCCGTGCGTGTGGGTTTTTAAATTTTATTTTGTTCTTTTCTTTGGAAGATAATGGAATAAAAACTCATGTGCATTTTTCATCAATTCCCCGTGTGTATAGAGTTTTGGAAATTTTGTCAACACACAATGGCCTACTCTTCTGAAAAGCGGAGAGTGATTTAGCGTATGCGCAAGATGTTCTGCGAGCGTTCGCACATGAGACCTCGGTTTATAGTCTCATCCGAAGGTTTTTTGGGGAGAGTGGAGTCGGCACTGATGTTAACTCCAGAGGAAAAACCTTCTGAACGAGAATCGAACCCGGCTCAGCAGATCACGAGCGCATCACGCTAACCACCAGGCTGTCCCGTCCCTCTGTGTGTGTGTGTGTGTGTGTGTGTGTGAGTCAAGTAGTGTGCTTTTTTTCGGGGTAATGTGTGATGATTGCTGTTTTTTGTTATTAGAGTGAAAAAAAGTATGTATGCAGTAGTAAATATTTGGTATTAATCATAAATTGCTTGTGATGAATGATTGAGTGTTAATGATGTCTGATTGTGAGGAGATTTGTTGTGTGTTTGTGAGTGTGTGTGTGTGTGTGTGTGTGAGTGTGTGTGTGTGTGTGTGTGTGTGTGTGTGTGTGTGTGTGTGTGTGTGTGTGTGAGTAAAACGACTAGATTTTTAGCGTTCATCTCTGATATTCTTTTAAAAATTTTATTTTACTTCTTCTTTTCTTGTTCTGTTTGTCTGTCTGTCAGTGTGTCAGTTTATCTGTTTGCCTTTAGCGCTGTGTGTTGGTGTGTTTTTCTGTCAGTATGTTGTTTATGTGTTTGCCTTTCAGCGCTGTGTG
>CM054134.1:126211200-126218700 GCA_028751875.1 Rapana venosa
CTCACCCTCCCTACACAGCACCAGAGACACTCCTGCACAACACAACACAACTCCCTAGACAGCACCACAGACACTCCTGCACAGCACAACACACCCTCCCTAGACAGCACCAGAGACACTCCTGCACAACACACCCTCCCTAGACAGCACCACAGACACTCCTGCACAACACAACACACCCTCCCTAGACAGCACCACAGACACTCCTGCACAACACAACACAACTCCCTAGACAGCACCACAGACACTCCTGCACAACTCACCCTCCCTAGACAGCACCACAGACACTCCTGCACAACACAACACACCCTCCCTAGACAGCACCACAGACACTCCTGCACAACACAACACAACTCCCTAGACAGCACCACAGACACTCCTGCACAACACAACACACCCTTCCTACACAGCATCACAGACACTCCTGCACAACACAACACACCCTCCCTAGACAGCACCACAGACACTCCTGCACAACACAACACACCCTCCCTAGACAGCATCACAGACACTCCTGCACAACCCACCCTCCCTACACAGCACCACAGACACTCCTGCACAACTCACCCTCCCTAGACAGCACCACAGACACTCCTGCACAACTCACCCTCCCTAGACAGCACCACAGACACTCCTGCACAACTCGCCCTGCCTACACAGCACCACACACTCCTGCACAACTCACCCTCCCTACACAGCACCACACACTCCTGCACAACACAACTCGCCCTGCCTACACAGCACCACACACTCCTGCACAACACAACTCGCCCTGCCTACACAGCACCACAGACACTCCTGCACAACACAACTCACCCTCCCTACACAGCACCAGAGAGACGCTCTGCACTCACCCGCTTGTCCTGGATGCCGGAGAGGTCGTAGAAGTCTTCCTTGGTGATCATGAAGGCGGCCAGGTTGGCCGTGTAGGAGGCCAGGAAGACCAGGGCGAAGAGCGCCCAGATGTTGGCCAGGAAGCGGCTGGCCATGCCTTTGGGGCCGTCCGTGTCCACGGCAGCGCTGAAGAGCATGGCCCAGATCATCCAGAAGGAGCGGAACAGCGAGAACTTGTGATCTGCAGCAGGCAGCGCGAGGCTAGAGCACGGACACTGCAGGCGTCAGTCAGCCTGTCTTCAGGTTGTCTTTAGCGTCAACACTCGCGTCGTTTCATTGGGCCCTATCTACGTTAGTGTAGCTGTGTACTGTAGCCTGCTTCAAGGTCAAACCTTAACCTTTTTCCTTAAGGGTACCCCGCTACAGGGTAAGCAACCATCTACGAGGCCTTCCCTACGCATCACCCACTACTGGGTTACCGTAGCATAGTCATGCGCTTAGTGCGCGTGTGCTGGGAAAGACAGGTTCTCTTGTAGTGATGGTGTTAAACAAGTTTCTACTACATTATTTCAGATCAACAGCCTTACAGTAGCATACGATTGGTGTCGAAGAGTTTTGTGGGGTATGTCACGATATTCCAGGCTACAAGCCGTGCGGCTAATGAGATGAATGCCTGGTGAGCTGTAGAACTACTTTCTTCTTCTTCGTCTTCTTCTTCTTGTTCTTCTTCTTCTTGGAGAGTCATTGGGGTGCTACATGCTGGGTATGCTATTATCTCTACACATCCCCCCTACCCCCTTTCCCCCCCCCCCCCCCCCCCCCCCCGGCCGACAATGACATGAGTCTTACGAAAAGCTCAAGCTTTTACATGCGTATGTGCAGGAAGAGACTAATGGCACTGGCAAGACTACATTTTTGTCAGGCAATGCAGGAGATGGTAATAATGCACACCCTGAGTTCATCAGGAGTCACTGCCAAGATTCGAACCCACGACTCCATGGACCTAGGGGATAGACCTCAATTGCCGTATCCACTCAGCCCGAGTGGCCCTGAGACTAGTTGTGGCCAGGACATGGCCGCTGCTTTCTAGCCTTACATGCATTAATTAAAGCACGGCCAAACTAGTCCTGCAGGTGTAGTAAGACAGCACTAGGCATACACAGGCGAAGGATCGCTTAGAATATGATTATGACACTTTTCTTTGAACATACCAAAGGGAATGGCACATACGCTGTGCGTGTATGTGTGTGTGTGTGTGTGTGTGTGTGCGTGTGTGTGTGCGTATGAGTGTGTATGTGTGTAAAACCAAAGATTTTTCAAACATAATTGTGGATTGCATAATCATAAATAGATTACAGGACAATGAAAAATATCTAATGTTATGAGCAAGATAAACTACAACCACACACACACACACACACACACACACACACACACACACACACACACACACACACACACACACACACACACACACACACACACACAAAAGAAAAGCTTCCGATCTTATTCATTTCTGTTCTAAGTTTGTTCGGTACAAAACAGACCGTAGTAAGCCTTACTTGAGAAAGCAAATAATCAGTCTCTATCCTTGGACAAGGCATAACATCTGGCATAGTATCCATAACATCTGAATAATAGAAACATTAACAAAACATCAAAAACGGGTTTTGAAAAAGACCAAATTATTATTTGATAAATAAAAAAGCCACAATAGCAAGAGCAGGCATAAGCACAAGCATTACCAGATAGCCAAGCAGTTCGTGTCAACCATCAAGTATATAAACGATTTCTTTCATTCCCCGGCACACACAAGCACCGATAGAGCCATTCCATACTGACTGCCATCACCATCAGCTATAAATAAAAAGCTTCTTCATGCAACTTAGAGCCATTCTTAAAAGGAGCACATAGTGAAGAAATGTAATCTTTCTGTAGTAACATCCAGCCTAGAAGACTTCAAGACACCCAGATTTCTCAGAATAAACTCAACAATAACTTAGCAGTCGTAGCTCATCACCGTTATGAACCACCACTATAAGTGGTATGAACAAGGGTAATTGTTTACCATACTCTTTAAGTCACTAGTGGCTCAAAAAGCAACATTTTGTGATAGTCTTAAGGTAATCTCAAAGTTGAAATGATTGATTAGCGAGTAGTTTCAAGCACTACTCCTTTGACAAGTTTTTCTGTTGTTCTAATCAGTAAATAATGAGTAGAACAGCAACCACAATCTTAAACACAAACATGTGACAGTTACAATTATACTAACATTTTGCGATCAAATATACCCTTCATTTATTCAAGGAAGCAATAAGTTGGGTCGTTAAGCAATGTGAAACACATGCACGTGAAATATCAATAAACCAAACAAGTTAACAACGAGTTCTTCATCTGGATATCTGTCCATATGTATGTATGTATGTATGTACGTATGTACGTATGTATGTATGGACGGATAGATGGATGCATGCATGGATGCATGTATGGATGCATGCATGGATGGACGATATGTATGCATGTATGGATGGATGGATGCTTGTGTGTATATATATGTATGCATGACTGTATGTATGTAGTATGCATATATGCATGGATGGATGGATGGATGAGTGGTGATGGTGAATGAATAGTGGATGGATGTGATGATGATGGTGGATGGATGTGGTGGGTGGATAGATGATGGTGGTGTGGTGGATAGATGGATGGGTGATGATGGTGGTGGTGGATGATGGATGGTGGATGGATGGTGGATGGGTGGGTGGGTGGATGGGTGAATGGATAGGTGGATGGATGGGTGATGGATGAGTGGGTGGATGGGTGGGTGGGTGGATAGATGGATGGGTGGGTGGTATGGATGGGATGGAGTGTGGATGTATGGATAAGTGTTGGATGTGTGGATGGGTGGATGGTGGATAATGGGTATGAGGTGATGGATGATGGGTGCATGTCTGTTGGAATGTTGATACGTGTGCTGGTATGCATGTTGGTATGTGCAGCTAGTGCTGAAGGTCGTGGTATACAGCCCCACAGTCTTCTACATGTGAGCAAACACGAAAGCCAAAGCATCACAAGTTCAAGCTTGACACAACACGAGAGGGTGACAGGACAGCAGACAGACATCATCCACATCCAAACTAAAGAGGGACGTCAGGCTGGTGCAGGCAGGCAGGCAGGCAGGCAGGCAGGCAGGCAGGCAGGCTAGCATCTCTCTCTCCTTGCGTTACCTCAGTTACCTGGCAAGACGTGCTTTCCGCGGTTCAGCCCGAAGGGACTGAGCCACTCGAAAATGAAAATGGACGCCCCGGTGGCGTGAACACTAAAGACCAGTATCAGACACCAGGAGGGGTAGTCGTACGGTTCTGCAAGCCACACACACACACACACACACACACACACACACACACACACACACACACACATACACACACACACACATACACACACATACACACATACACACACACACACAATCACACCCCCACACCCCCAGAGCCAACATCTGTAGCGGCATAGCAGCGACATGGGGTTGCAGGGGCAGGTTAAAGGTGTTGTGGAGTTGTGAGACTGGTCTTCTGTTTAAGGTGCAGACTGGGATTCCAGCCAAGAGTTTGTTACTTAAAGTGTTGTCAAGCTGTTTGACAGGACTTGTCAATATGGGCAACCCGAGACATAATGATCACGTTGATGACCTCAGTTGTTTTCCAGATTTGTATTCGGAGAAACGACCAAATGGGGTTGATCAGGTTTTTTGGAGGTTTGTTTATACCCTTTACCATGTAGGGTAGTTCCTGGAGTAGTACACACAGCTACATGTGTGCTTTTTGAAAGTTAGTTACTTCAGACTTGTTGACAAGGCACTTTTGCGGGGTTGGTAGTTGAGGTACACTATCAGGATTGGCCGACTGAAGAATTCTCTCATTTTCAATGGCTGGTAATTCAAAGTTATGGTTAGGGCTAGTTACTAGTTGTGTTCAAGATAGACTCTTTGTGGCAAAATCTAATTTGCTTCTTTTATATTAGCAATATCTTGGAACTATTAGGAGTCGTCATTAGAGGTTTCAGTAGGCTGGACATTTAAAAACTGTGGCTTATGATTTGAATAGAGCGTGGTATTCTAAGGTCAGATTAGTAGCCTAAACAAAACCATCATAGCTAACTGTATTTTAAGGTCAAATAAATATCTGTAACACAATGAAGCATACCTCAATTCTGATACAATACAAAAATAGATTTTGCATTGTTCAAAAACCGCAGAAGTAAAGCATGAGCATTTATGATTTTTGGAACAAAAATCCTTACCACTCTCAGCTATTGGCAGCCCCAATTCTTATTGCTCAATCTACTTTGATCACAGTTTATTCAAAGAATCAGGAAATTGTACCAGTATGATGTTGGATTATAGTTTGCGATTATCAATCGATACTATATATATATGCTATAAGATTTTGTATCCATATTGTGCTTGGTCAGCGGATGTGTTGGACTGCAAACAGGGTCACCACCAACCTGACCTGGCCAAGACAATGGACATTAATGTACAACACTGAGGCAAGGCAAAACAAACCTGTGTGAAGCCATGTAGAATGACCAGCATTCTGTACCAAAATGACACCCAATAACACTGACTGAAATCCGAGAAAAAATTCTATAAAAAGTCAAGTATGATTCAAGATAAATTGGAACAACATTGATAGCAAGAAGAAAATGCCCCAATAAAAAGCCAACGTTTATCTGTGTAGGCAATGAATAACATTGACAGCAAAGAGAAAATGAGGTGCCATGAAAAGCTGAATGGAAGAAAGAAGGCATTAGACAACACTGACAGCAAAGAGAAAATGTAGTGCCATGAAAAGCTGAATGATGAAAGAAGGCATTAGACAACATTGATTCGAAAATTGCTCGAATGAAAAGCCAAAAAGTCTGAATCAAGAACAACACTGAGAGACAGCCAATAATCCATGAAGAAAAACAACACTGACTGACAGCAAGAAAACGGGCATAGGAACATAGGCAAGCCACTTGTGGAGGAAGCAGGCGCCGCTACCTTTAGTGCTGTGGCCTTTATCAAGGCCCGAGGGGCTGAACCACTCGAAGGTATAGACCCCTATGGCCACGGCATGAATACAACACAGCAGGATCAGCAGCCAGGAGGTCATATCGAACGGCTCTGAAAAGAAAGGGGTCAGGCTGATCATAGGAATGGACATACGCTTACACTTGTAGAACTGTCCACACTTAGGCTAGGCAGCCACACCATGGGTGCATTGTGACTTGCAGAGCACGGGGCATCGTTGCACAGCTGGGGCAGTGTGTAGAGGCGCTTTTAACTGCTGGAGTCTATCCTTCCTTCTCTTGGTACCAGGGTGCTAGCTAGGCATGTCCTGCCACTCCTGATACCCTAAGCAGCTAAATGCTCTTCTTACAAGCATGAATAGCGTTTTAACCAGTGTACAGATGTTTCCAGTGCGTTCGTGCATTGAAACCTTGGATGACAGTCTTATCCAAAGGTTCTACATGGAACCTTGGCTGACAGTCTATCCAGATGTTCGTACATTGAAACCTTGGCTGACAGTCTTTTCCAGAGTTTGTACATTGAAACCTTGGCTGACAGTCTTATCCAGAAATTTGTACATTGAACCTTGGCTGACAGTCTTATCCAGTGGTTTGTACATTGAAACCTTGGCTGAAAGTCTTATCCAGAGGTTTGTACATTGAAACCTTGGCTGACAGTCTTTTCCAGAGGCTCTAGGCGGCCAGTATTAACAGACACAGACACGTAAAGCTGGGTCTATGTATCTACCTGTAAATGAGCGTTGTTATGTGTGTGCGTATGATATGTTAATTGGTACCTTTGCACGTTCCCTCAAGTGTGACTGTGGGTGTACAATGGACACGACCCTAGCATACTCATGAGCTAAGACTGTGAAGCTAGTGAAAAAAGACAATTGATCTCCATTATCACCTCTCTGGTTCCTTTACTGTTCACCTATTTGTAACATTACATGTTCACAAGCAATAACAGAAACACACCAAAGGTACACCGTATTTACCTAGAAAGGCTGTAGGGGAAATGGCGCCCTCTCTAAGGGAGACCACTATAGTGATGCCGGTCTCCAGGAAGGGAACAGAAAACCTCACGGCTTTGTTCCGGTCCGGATTGATCTTCAGTGACGTCACCACCATGTCCGCCTCACGGTCCAGCAGCATTTTGATTGGTCCATTCCAGCGTCCTGTCGCCTGCAACAGCAAGTTCCAGTCATTCCAGCAAGGACCTTGTTCATGCCTGACACGACGCAACAACGATTTGCTGTGCTAATGCTGGAAATGTACTTAAAATGACAAATGTATGAGCTTTTCTCTCTATGACAATTACATAAAAACAGCTTCCATCCAAGAGATTTTTTGGAAATGAAATGGATGCAGACATTTTACAAGACTGACCTTGTGGTTTCAAGTACAAATTCTGCTATATGCCTGACAGATTGAAATTGGAGAATTTTCAGCCTTCTTGGAATAACTCATGTGGAACTGTCTGCATATCGCGCATGCTTTCCTCTCTTACATAATTATTTGCGAGAGAAGATCAATGATGCACAACACATATTATGTTAGACCGTTTCCAAGTACATTGCAATATAGTTAGCTATACTCCGACTTCAGAGC
>CM054134.1:126233700-126246200 GCA_028751875.1 Rapana venosa
GCATATGTTTTCATGGCAGCTGGGCACTTCTGAGCACCAATTGTCATCATCGCCATCATTGTCATCATCGCCATCATTGTCATCATTGCCATCATTGTCATCATCGCCATCATTGTCATCATTGCCATCATTGTCATCATCGCCATCATTGTCATCATTGTCATCATTGTGTATGTTTGTCCGTCGTGTTCGACGATGACCTCTAAAACAGCAGAGGAGGCAGCTGCTGTTTCGGAAATTGGGCAGAAATTTGATTATAGTGGAGATGCCTTGCCCACAGTACATTCTCACTCTCTCGGCCAAGTGGGCATAAGGGCAGTCAGCGTTGGAGATGTTCTCCAAAGGCCAACTAGCCTTCAGGGTTGCAGCCCATAAGGACTGTGCGACTCAAGCCTCCTAGTTAGAGAGTCATAGTCGATCACTAAAGACTAAGCTGTAAAGTGGAATTCCACGTGTGGGAAAGAAAGCCACTGGTCATACACACAGCCTCTCACCTTGCTGTTGCCCCCAGCGTCAATGGTTTAATCCAGAACTGTGATAAAGCCCAGGCGCTGATAGCCAGTAGGCCAACATTGTTCGACAGGGTTTTTAAAAAAGGCACCAAAAGTGATGTTGTTTTGTACACGTGTAGACCTTAGTCTTTAACTTTCAAAGTTTCTATTCATGTTGACATGCCCAGGTGACATACAGAAGACACGAAGAATGATTGCAGGTTTGCAACTTCTTTCTTTCTTTCACTGTATCTTTTTTATCTTTCATTTTTTTCTTTCTTTCCAATTTTCTTTCTTTTTTCTCTTTTTCTCTTTTTTCTCTCACTGTTCTTTCTTTCTTTCTTTCCTTTTTGTTGTCCTGTCTTTCTCTCTTTCGTTCTTTTTTCTTTTGTACGTTTTTATTTCCTTTTATCTTTTTTCCTTCTCTTTCTATTTTTGCGTTCTTTTTTGTCTTTCTCTTTTTTCTTTCTCTCTTTCACTAATTTTTCTCTTTTTCTTCCATTTTTTGTCTTTCTTTCTTTCTTTCTTTCTTTCTTTTTCTTCCTTTCTTACCTTCTTTGACTTTCTTTCTTTATTTTTCTTTCTTTCTTTCTTTCTTACTCTCTTTTTTTCTTCCTTCCTTTTTTCTTTGTTTCTGTCTTTCTCCCTGTTTTGTTTCCTTCTTTTACCCTACTACGGTTTTCTGTTCACACCCACTCAACTGTACTTTTTCAAAGATTTTTAACTTTTAAACTTAAATCACGCTATGACGAACCCCCTAGTATTCTCACCATAAAAGGACAGGCTGATCCATATTGTCAGCCACTGTCATATCATCAAGCAATGAGGTGTGCACAATTGATACGTGAGGTCAGTTTATTTCGTTTTTGAAACTTATTAATATCGATAGGTCGCGTTTTTGTGTTCTGTAATATTGCTTTCATTATCCTGTTACTTCCCCCCCCCCCACACACACACATGAACACACACAAACACACACAACACTCACACACAAACCAAACACGCACTTAGATACACACATAGACACACACAGCACACACTCAGCATATACACAACACAACACCACACACACACACATATACACATACACACCCTACAAACACACACACAACCCAACCCAACACAACACACACATACACCCACACACATTACACATGCACCCACACACCCTACACACACACACACACACACGCACACGCACGCACACACACGCACACACACACACGCACGCACACACACACACACACACGCATACACCGACACACCTTACACATACATCCCCCCCCCCCCCCCCCAACACACACACACACGCATACACCGACACACCTTACACATACAGTCCCCCCCCCCCCCCCCCCACACACACACACACACACATACACACACACGCACACAACACACACACACACCTTCCGCTCCCCCCTTCCCCCCCACTCACACACACTACACATACACACACACAACACAACACACACATACCTCCCCTCCCCCCCCCACACACTAACCACACACCGCACCACCACCACCTTCGGCCCCTCACCCCCCCCCCCCCCCCCCCCCCCCCCCCCACACACACACACAACACAGACCCAACCTTGTCTCTCCCCAACCCGGCACGCAGACAGACCCGCTCACCTGAACATCTTCTTGCCGTCCTTCCAGCGCAGGTGGTCGTCAGACGTGTTGCAGGGCCGGGGTGTGGGGAAGCTGATGGAGCGCGCCAGGTGGTCGGGGTGCCGGACCATGTCCAGCAGCGCCGTGAACCAGATCTTGACCGCCGTGCGGGTGGCGCGCTTCATGCTCTCCACGTCGTGCTTGTAGGTCACCCCTGCCAGACACACAGCTCGTCAGTGTATGTATATTAAAAGTATGTTCTTTCGAGCTTGTAGGTCACCCCTGCCAGACACACAGCTCGTCAGTGTATGTATATTAAAAGTATGTTCTTTCGAGCCAGAAGGCCCATAGAGCCGGAGCTTATCCCGGTTTCTGTAGCGTTAAGCGAACTGATGGTTTTTCACCACCCCTGTGACAGGACGCTAGTCTGTCGCCAGAGTATGTATATTATGTTGTTTTATTAACCAGAATTCTCCGGATGAACGGGTTCATCCGGAGAATCACGAAAGTCTCATGGACAAAAAGAAAAACAAATGCAGAAGTAATGGCAAAGGTTGGATACAAGAGATCCCTTCTCAACACCATCAGAGAAAGACAGCTCAAATTTTTCGGCCATATAATCAGGGCTGACGGACTAGAGAAACTGTTATGGAGTGGCAAAATCTGTGGAAACAAGAGCAGAGGAAGACAACGCACAAAATTCACAGACAGCTTAAACAAATTCGCAACGAATAAAGAGGGCACCAGCAATGAGCTCATGAGAGGGACCGAGAACAGGGAAGAATGGAGAGCCATGATCGTCGATGTCTGCAGGACCAGACCGGACACTTGAAGAAGAAGTTAACCAGGATAATGAATAAGTGCTCATGTCAGGGGTTTTGGGGTTGTTGTTTTAACATGAAGTCCTTGTCCTTATTCAGGGATAACATCGTGCTAGATAAAAGCGGCAATCAAAAGATACCGGAAAAAACAATAGCGTTATCAACAACAACAGCAAAACAAACACAAATGTAGAGGAAAATAAAAACAAAACGAGAAACAAGCACGACATAGCGAGAGAAAAAATACACATGATAAACAACAGCAACAACAACAACAACAACAATAATAATAATAATAATAATGTTAATAACAATAAATAATAATAATAATAATAATAATAATAATGATGATGATGATGATGATGATGATGATGATGATGATGATGATAATGATAATGATGATGATGATGATGATGAAGAAGAAGAAGAAGAAGAAGAAGAAGAAGAAGAAGAAAACAGACTGACATACAGGCAGACAGGCAAACAGAAAGGCAGTCACAGAGAGTGAGAGAGGTGAGGAGGAGGACGACTGGACAGAGAGACGACACAAACGACAAATACGAAGACACAGTCATAGAGATGAAATAAAAGAAAGATGAAGACAGACAGATAGACACGTTAAAGAGATGAAATAAGAGATAGAGGAAAACAAACACACACAGTCATAGAGATAAAACAAGAGATAGAGGAAGACAGAAAGACAGACAGACAGATGAAACAAGAGATAGAGGAAGACAGACAGACAGACAGATGAAACAAGAGATAGAGGAAGACAGACAGACAGACAGATGAAACAAGAGATGGAGGAAAACAGACAGACGGATGAAACAAGAGATAGAGGAAAACAGACAGGCAGATGAAACAAGAGATAGAGGAAAACAGACAGACGGATGAAACAAGAGATAGAGGAAGACAGACAGACAGATGAAACAAGAGATAGAGGAAGACAGACAGACAGACAGACAGACAGACAGACAGACAGACAGACAGACAGATAGATGGATGCAGTCATAGAGACTAAGTAAGAAACGCTAGAGACAAAGACCCTGACCAGAGATGAAGCCAGGAGCACTAGCTCTCCCAGCACTAAGCTAAGGCACACCCTGTGGTGAGGGCGGTGAGGGCATCATGAGGGGCAGCCCCTGGGTGTTGTGGACATTACAGCCTGGTCACCACATAATCCCCCTGCAATCCCTGGACGTTGGGGAGAGTCGTGACGGGCATGAAACTGCTGCTTCTCCATTGCCTTCCTCCGCCCCTGTCTCTGTCCATGACTGTCTGTTTGTCTATGACTGTTTGCCTGTTTGTCTGTCTGTTTGTCTGTCTGTCTCTCTTTTATCTCTATCTGAATCTCTGTAGGATTGTTGCCTTCTCTCCGATTCTGTTCTTGCATTTGTTTCTGTGTCTATGTCTACTTCAGTCTTTATCTTTGCCCATGTTTGTCCATATTTTTCTGCTTCTGTAAATATCTGTTTGTCCCTGCCTTTGACTGTCTGTCTGTTTATCTGTCCATTTGTCTGTCTTTCTGTCTCTCGGTCTTTTTTCATCCCTACCTTCCCTCCATTATCACTGGGGGCCAGGTTTACACAGTGTGTTTAGCGCCCTGCTATTGGTGCTGCACAGGAAGGACTTTCCGCTTCAAAGGACTGGCCAATCTGCTTCATGCACCACCTTCACCTGCCCTGTAGTCTAACAGACCGCTGGGGAACCAGTGACCTCAGTGAAAAAAGACAACCTCAAGTAATGCAGGCACATCACACTTCTGGACTGGCCAAGACTGCCCTACAGGGAACATTACAATGAAGGAGATGAAGAGGCAGACAGAGAAAACGATGGGAAAATAACATCAGAGAGTGGACTGGCCTTGAGTGAACTGGTTTGCTACTGAAAGCTGATGCCATGAGGATGAAGGAAGCTTTTTGCAAATTCATCAGTGGAGACAGTTTTACATTACCTGCACGAAGACAGACTGTTGAGTGTAAGCGTACTGCAGGTTTTACATTACTACATCTCCATGAGTAATGGGGTTAAAATACCATATGGGCTGTTATGACAGCCTGTCGAGACACAGATGGATTCCATTATTTGATATATCCAACATTGTCAAGAGACAGAGAGAGACAGAGAGAGAGAAGAGACAGAGACTTAGAAAGAAACGCTAGAGACAAAGACCCCGACCCGAGATGAAGCCAGGAGCACCAGCTCTCCCAACACTAAGCTAAGGCACACCCTATGGTGAGGGCGGTGAGGGCATCATGAGGGGCAGCCCCTGGGTGTTGTGGACATTACAGACTGGTCACCACATAATCCCCCTGCAATTCCGGCACGTTGGATGAGAGTCGTGAGCAGCATGAATCTCTCTCTCTCTCTCTCTCTCTCTCTCTCTCTCTCTCTCTCTCTCTCTCTCTCTCTCTCTCTCTCTCTCTCTTTCGAACATGTAATGCTTAATCTATTACCCTCTGAAAAATAAAAACTGTTAAAAAAAAGAAATTTTATCTCTCTATCTCTCCCTTCTCTCTCTATCTCTCTCCCTCTCCCTCCCTCCCTCTCTCCCACCCTCCTATCCTCTCTCTCTCTCTCTCTCTCCCTATCTCTATCCCCCCCCCCTCTCTCTCTCTCTCTCCCTATCTCTATCCCCCCTCTCTCTCTCAGTATCCAATATTAGCAAACCCTTAGGTAAAAACAAACAAACAAACAAACAAAACACAACCCATCTTTCCTGCACCATTCACAAGTCGTATTTCAGCAGAAAACTGTGAGCTCTTGCAGCGCTCTCAGACTTGCAGGGTACTGCTGTATTGCATCAGTGAGAGAGAAAAAGAAGACGGATAGGAGTGTACATAGGGACTGACATACCCCCATAACTGTACTCTCCCAGAGGACTGACCCAGAGATCAGTGTACGGATGGTGGGGACTATACTTTAAGACAGAGACAGATGGTACCGAGTCCCATAATGGATTTTCTTCAGTTCTCTACGTGTGTGCTGGATGCACTCACCCCAAAGAAGAAAAAAGGGAATTTGTCTAGAAATACAGGGTGGAGAAATGAGAGAGAGAGCCGAATAAACAGATATATACAAAAACACTTGCACAAAGTCTTTAGTTATTTTAATACTTTTTACTTCGAATCTAAAGGCAAACAAAAAAAACGAGAGAGAGAGAGAGAGAGAGAGAGAGAGAGAGAGAGAGGAGAGAGAGAATACATGTATGCATGTATGCGTGTGCGCGCGCGAGTGTGTGTGTGTGCTGGTAGTACAGGAGCAGACAGTGAAAGCCACAGGGTGTCAAGTGGCTGCCTGATCCTTAGCACCACCTTTAGAGGCCGAATACTGTTACCATCTGTACATGAGTTTGATGATAATAAGTTCAGATATGCGTAATTATTAACCCATATTGATATTTTCTGAGTTTTATTTCTTGTTGATAATTAGTTGATTATTGCTTTATCCGCTCGTCGAAGGGAACAACAAGGATAAGGACTACATTATTATAAGGACTGGCGCATAGCAATGACGGGGCTGGTTCATCCAGCTGTGAGGCCTCATTCACATACATGGGAGAATCTCTAAGGAAGGTAAAGTAAAGGTGTTCCCATAACATAAACAAAATTATGTGATCGTAGGGGAGCGAGGCGTCATAGACCTCAGCTTCTCTAGGGGCCAGCATATTGAGGGCGGCGCCCATCTCCTCTCGCTCGCTGCTTTACCATCCCTGACCCTAAAGAGGCAGGTACCCATTTACAACTGGGGGAACTGGAGAACTGTACTGAAGCCAAGGCGCACAAACGGTCACTCATCAAACTGGTAACCACGCTCGATGCTGCTTAACCTTAGCTGGGGGAAAGCGAGTATTCTGACCACTAGGCTATTCCATCCCCAGATCTCTAGGAATAAGAAGACAACAATCTGGTCACTGTCCATTGTACACTATCTACTGTAGTCAACATAATCTGTCTGCCTTTCTTGCCTAATCTGAATGTCACTTCTTGCTGCACAGTAGTTCTGTTGTTGCTGTCTTGTTGTGCTTGTTGTTATTTTGTGGTTGATGTTGTGTGTTGTTGTTGTTGTTGCCCGTTATCCAGCTTGGCGCCCTCAGCATCACCCAGAACATGCTTCCTGTCTGACCCTCCCATCTGAATATCAACACCATCAAACACAAGAGCAGCAGCAGCAGCAGCAGCAGCAGCAGCAGCAGCAGTAGCAGTAGCAGTAGTAGTAGTAGTAGTAGTAGTAGTAGTAGTATAGAGCTTCAGCTCTAAAGAAATGATGCACCCATATATTCATGTCTGATCACATACACTTTTACTTTCTTGGTCAGTAACGCACTCCTACAGTATCTGTACACATGGACGGGCATGCATACACCTATAAAGACACATTTGTTCAGACAAGACCTGCACGTATGTGTACATGCCTGCGTGCGCTCGATCCGCAGGCACATGCATGTAATCAAACGGTCGTGCTTGTACACATAAACAAGAACAAAACAAATAAATAAAGAAAGATAGAAATGAGTGGAGGAGACACGAAACCAACCAAGTAAGCATCCAGCCTATCAACCAACCAACCAACCAGCCAGCCAATCAATCAACCAACCAGCCAGCCAACCAACCAACCAACCAACCAACCAGCCAGTAAAACAACCAACCAATTAACCAACCAAGCAACCAAGCAACCAGCACACCAGCCAACCAATCAATCAACATATCGACCAACCAACCAGTAAACCAACCAGCTAACAAAAAACCCTCAACAAACTAATGCACTTTGCACTTTCTATATCACCGCAGTACATAGTTTTTCCTTCATTTGCGCGCTGAGAGAAATCATCTTACGCAAACACACAAACACACAAGCAGAGAACATACAGACAGACACACGAAACATCGATGTGGAAGAGTAAGATAGATAGAACCAGAGCTAAACAAACCACCAAACAAAGAACATAAACAGTAATAAGCAAACAGCCGGGAATTGTATCTCAGTGAGGAAATTAACCTTTCCGAATTGTGTGTTTCAAACAAACACCTACAAAACAATAACACAATTACAACAAACAAACACAGAAACAAGTAATCAGAGAAAGAAACAAACAGACAAATTTAAAGCGAAATTGAATTTCGTTCCATTAAAGCATCATTTTATACCCTGACCTCGAGAGGTTTGTCTCTGGGGATATGGGCAGTGATCTAAAGCTACTCAAGGTACGGAACGCAGAACATCTTGTGTACACTTTATAGCCTGTTCCGCTTTTTGAAAGAGTAGGCTACTGTGTACCGGTGGGAACGGATGAAAACAGTTATAAAACTGCATACACATGGGATTGGAGGCTAAAAAGGACATGAGGGCTTACTCCATTTTACACGAAATAGAAAAATAAAAATAATAAATACAAGATAGATAAATGAATAAAAAAATAAACGTCCCTTGGATGAGACTATGAACACAGGTCCCGTGTGTGAACACACGTAGAACATCTTGTGCACATGTAAAAACCTGTTCCGCTTTTCGGAAGAGTAAGCCATTTGTGCCGGTGCGGTAGGAACAGACAACAACATTTACAAAACTGCATGCACATGAGAACTGCATATAAAAACAATCACACGAGTGCTTATTCCACAATCTTCGACATAAAAGTGTAGATACATGGGGGAGGGGAGAGAGAGAGAGAGAGAGAGAGAGAGAGAGAGAGAGAGAGAGAGAGGAGAGAGAGAGAGAGAGAGAGAGAGAGAGAGAGAGAGAGAGAGAGAGAGAGAGAGAGAGGAGAGAGAGAGAGAGTGAGAGAGAGAGAGAAAGGGAGAGAGGGAGAGAGAGAGGAGAGAGTGAGAGAGAGAGAGATGGAAGGAGTGAGGGAGTGGGAGACGGAGACAGACAATGACACTGACAAATTCTTTTATTTCTAGGATAATGAATAAGCACTCATGTGCTTTTTTACATCCAGTCCACGCCCTTAGGGATACATCTTGATAATAACCCAATACTTATACTCTCACACAGTAGAAACAAAGGGAAATAGCCCTTTTCAAAAGCAACCCCCAAATAAACAACAACAAAAAACAAACAAATAAAAGAATATACTAACAACAACACCGCCTCATCCCACCCAAAACCCCAACCAAAACAAACAAAAAACGAAAGAAAAACACAAAACAGACAAACAAAAAGAAGAAAAAAAGAAAAAAAGAGAAAATCAAACAACAACAATAATAACAACAAAACCAAGAAAAATAACAACCAAACTTAATAAGTCATAAAGATAAACATCTACACATTGTCAAATGGTACACATACTTGATACACATAACTATAAGATATTGAAATAGGGCACTCTTAAAACCTAAGTGCAGCCGGCAAGCCCAATAAAGTATTGAAAATATAAAGTATGAATCCTTCATCAGGATACACTATAAATATAAGCAAGACAATAAAAGGTGATAGAAAGAGAGAGACAGATACAGAGAGACAGAGAGTGTGTGTGTGTTTCAGAGATAATATCAAATATATAATTCTCAAAACAGTACACGATCATCATCAACAATTATTTTTGATTATACTCGTAAATAAAACCAGGGTTCGTCCGGGAGAGAGAGAGAGAGAGAGAGAGAGAGAGAGAGAGAGAGAGAGAGAGAGAGAGAGAGAGAGAGAGAGAGAGAGAGGAGAGAGAGAGAGAGAGAGAGAGAGAGATAACGATAACGATAACGATAGCGATAACGATAACGATATTTATTCAAGAAAGGCCATAGCCCCATTTGAAGGGGTTTACAAAATGACACACATATATAATAATGTTATACTCAAGCACACAAACATCTTTATCCAACTAACTACAATTTAGTACATACACACCAAGTTACACGTGTTTTCTGTGTTATGAGATTAAACTACTTCTCCTTTTTAAAGACTTATAGATATACATAGCAAGATTTTTCATGACATTTTCGTTTTTGGAAGACAGGAGCGTAATCATTCTAAAGTGAGCTGGTCTGCGATAATATTTCTCAGGAATATAGTCTCTTCTTAAGTCATCTAGTGCTGGACAAGAACAAATGAAATGGACTTCACCCTCTTCATCAAGTCTACACATAGGACATATCCAGTTTTTCTCACCTTTTCTATATCTTTGACTATGAACTGAGAGAGAGAGAGAGAGAGAGAGAGAGAGAGAGAGAGAGAGAGAGAGAGAGAGAGAGAGAGAGAGAGAGAGAGAGAGAGAGAGAGAGAGAGAGAGAGAAGAGAGAGAGAGAGAGAGAGAGAGAGAGAGAGAGAGAGAGAGAGAGAGAGAGAGAGAGAGAGAGAGAGAGAGAGAGAGAGAGAGAGAGAGAGAGAGAGAGAGGAGAGAGAGGACGGACGAATGCAGAAAAAACAACTCATTTTTTAACTCTGTCCTTTGGTTTGAAAATGATAGAAAAACAACAACTCAACAAATCTCAGAGCAAGCTTCGAACAATTTCCGAACTAATACAACACGACATCTGACATGGTCCCTGGAGAGGGGAGAGAACACAGTGGACGGTGGTGTGATTGCCGTTGTCCCTGTGGTCAGTGTAAGGGTGCAGGGGGTCAGCACGTGGCTCCTGACCTGCACACTGGACAGTTCCTTCATCGTCACCTGTCAGCTCTCATTACATCTCAACGGCCACCGGGCCCCCAATGTAACAAGACAGGTTTGTGTAAAATAAATTATACACACAAACAAAGGGCAATAAAAAGAAAGGAAAAAGCCCAAACCGAAATTTAAAAGGTGATTAGAAAGAGGGAAAGAAAACCAGGCAGAAGCCTAAAGAGAAAAACAAAAATAGCTTGACCTATAAACCAACAAACTGAAGTAGGTCAAGTTGCTTCTGCATCTTGCAAACTTGTTTGTTTTAGAACCTGGCGTAAACAAGACACTCTCTCTATTGAAGATGAGATTTATTTCCTATTGGTTGTTCACAATTGTCAGAATTAAGAGAAGAGTTTATACCTCAAACGTTTTTGCCTCATCCATGTCTCCATAGGTTAATCATGCTCATGATGTCTGGAAATGAAGTTACTCTTAAACAATTAGCCATTGTTCTATGTAAATCGTGTAAATTGCGGGATACTCTGATTAATTATTGATGAATTTTTTCTTGCAAATCTGTGTTGTGAATTCATTATTCGTATAATAATTTGTTACTTGCATTATATTGGGTTTTTGTGTATTCCCCTTCAAGTGTGGCTAAGGCCTTTTGAATAAATCATTGGCATTTGCATTCTCTCTCTCAAATAAAAGTCATTCTATTCAATTCCCCCCCCCCTCTCTCCCTCTCTGTTTCTCAAATAAAATTAATTCTATTCAATTCCCCCCCCCCCCTCTCTCTCTCTGTTCTCTGTTTGGAGCATTCTGCGTGTCTCCTTGTTTTTACCATGTCTCTTTCCGTGTTCTTTCTTTCGTTCTTCTATTTCTCTCCTCTGTTTCTTGTCTGTCTCCCTGTCTGCATGTAATTCATGACTTTTCTCTGTCTTCTCTGTCTCCTTGTTGTCTACCTTGGTCTCTGTTTCTGTCTGTTGTTGTCTGTCTGTGTCTCTCTTTTATTCTTTACCTCTTTTCACCCCTCACTCAATTTCCCCCTTTAAGTCTGTCAATGTCTCTGTCTCTCTCTCTTTGTGTCTGTCTCTCATGCTGGTTCCTGTCAATCATCTCTTCACTTGCACTGTCAGACTCTGCACCTTGTCTGTCTCTCTCTTTAGGTGACACTTTTTGTTGTGGCGGTGCTGATGAAGTGGTTTTTCCTGTGTGATCCTCTCTGCCAGCATTTGCACTGTCACGCTTCTTGACAACTGGGACATGCACCAGTCTGTGGCTATGCATCGTTTACCTCTCTGTCTCTCTGACTCTCGCTCAGGGACCTTTTCTGTCTCTGTTTGTTTGTTTGTCTGTCTGTGTATCTGTGTGTGTGTGTGTGTGTGTGTTGTGTTGTGTTTTGTCTGTCTGTCTGTCTTCTCTGTATACCCGCCCTCTCTTTCTCTCTCTCTCTCTATCTATCTATCTATCTATGTATGTATTATCTATTATCTATCTATCTATCTACTCTATCTATCTATCTATCTATCTATCTATCTCTTATATCTATGTATTATGTAGTATGTATGTATTATTATGTATTATTTATCTATTATCTATCTATTATCTTCTATCTATCTATCTATCTATCTATTATCTATCTATCTATCTATCTATCTATTATCTATCTATTTGCTATCTATTCTATCTATTATCTATCTCTATCTATCTATCTACCTTCATCTATCTTCTATCTATCTATTCTACTGTTATCTATCTATCTATCTATCATCTATCTATCTATCTGTATATCTATTTCTATTATTTGTCTATCTATTATCTTATCTATCTATCTATCTATCTATTATTCGTATTTGTCTATCTATCTATCTATCTATCTATCTATTTGTCTATCTATCTATCTATCTATCTATCTATCTATTATCTATCTATCTATCTTATCTATCTATCTATCTAATCTATCTATCTATCTATCTCTTCTATCTATCTATCTTCTATCTATATCTATTCTATCATCTATCTATCTAT
>CM054134.1:126248700-126253700 GCA_028751875.1 Rapana venosa
TGATTTATATCCAGAATAATTTGTGTGTGTGTGTGTGTGTGCAAGCGCGCGCACACGTTGCCTTCTGTGCATATGTACCTGCAGTGTGCGGTGTGTGTGTGTGTGTGTGTGTGTGTGTATGTGTGAACGCGTGCGGACGCGTGTGTGTGTGTTGATTTTTGGGGGAGGGTTGTCTGTTTAGGGGAGGGGGTGTCAGGGCGGAGAGTTTGTCAGTGTTTAATTGATTTTTAAAAAAAACTATTCGATTGGTTAACTTTTGTGGTCTTTCATTGATTTCTTGATTTCTGAAGAATTGAATGGCAAATTGAATGATTCATTTCATCGCTTTTTGACATTATCTTGTTTGTAGATCAATTGGTTTATTCATGTTTGTTTCACTTTTTTCCCCATGAGGGCCTGGTTTAAAGAAGCCTCTGGCTCATCCATTTACCCTTATTAAAATATTCGAGTTCGAGTTCTCTCCCTCTCTCCCTTCCTCTCTCTCTCTCTCTCCCTTTTCCCCTCTCTCTCTCTCCCTTCCTCTCTCTTTCTCCATTCCTCTCTCTCTCTCCTCCCCCCCCCCATCTCTCTCTGTGCTCCTGCTCCTGTGTCTGTCTCTAATGTCTGCCTATCATCATCAGTCCATTAGTGACGCCACGTCCTTTCTCTTTTCTCCCTCCCCCCTCCTCCCCCCCCCCCCCCCCCCCCCCCCCCCCCCCCCTCCCCCCCCCCTCTACCTCTCCCTCTCCCTGTCTCTGCCTGTGGCTCTGCTGCCTCAGCTCTGATGAGGAAGTGATTACACTTCAGGCTAGCATGTCCCCTGTCTCTCGTTCCTTGCCACCTTGTGCCGCATCAGAGACATGCACATGGCTGTCATTAGGAGGCATCTCTCTGTCTCTGTCTGTCTCTGTCTGTCTCTGTCTGTCTTTGTCTGTCTCCCTGCCCCTCTGTCTGTCTGTCTCTCTGTCTGCCTCCCCCTTTTTCTCTCTTTTACTCATCCCCCTTTCTTCCCTCCCACCCCCACCCTGCCTGTCTCTCGCTCTCCTGGTTGTGTCTCTAATTTCTGCCCATCACCAGTCCACCACTGACGCCAGGTCCTTGCCCTTCTCCCTCCCCCTCCTCCTCCCTGTGGCGCTGCTGGTTCAGTGACGGGTCTGATGAGGAAGTAGTTCCCCTCCAGGCTATCGTGGCCCCTGCTTCTTCCTCCCTGCCACCTTGTGATATGTCAGTGACTTGTACAGCACTGTCATTGGGCATCTCCTCAAAACCTCAAGGCCATAGATATTAATACGTTTTCTTCACAAGCTGCTGAACGCTTATCACAAATCCCTGACCACACTGACCCCTCTAAACACTATGTTATAGCGTGCACTTTGCACACTATAACTTTTGAACTACAACCCCCTTTCCTCCCCCCTCCCTTTTTTATATAGAAAGAATTGTTAAACCTGGTTAGACTTCATGATTTGCTGAGGTTAGCAGTTCTGAAAGAGTTACGTTTCTTTGTAAATCTATGTTATAGTGTGCTGTTTGGACAAACTTATCTGTTTGTATACCCATGGTTGTGGTTTGGATTTCTGTCTCTAATCTCTGCTATCATCAGTCCATTAGTGACGTCACATCCTTGCCCGCCCCCTCCTTCTCCTATCCCTGTCTGTGCCACTGCTGCTCCTTCAGTTACGGGGCTTGATCTATCTGTCTCTCTGTCTGTCTGCCTGTCTGTCTCTGTCTATCTCTCTCTCTGTCTGTCTGTCTCTCTGTCTGTCTGCCTCTCTCTCCCTCCTGTCTATCTCTCTCTCTGTCTGTCTGTCTGTCTGTCTGCCTCTCTCTCCCTCCTGTCTCTCTCTCTATCCCTCTATCTTTCTTTCTCATCCCCCTTTCTCCCCTCCCCCACAGTCTGTCTGTCTCCCTGTGGCTTGGTTTTAACGTGCTCCAAATAATGTTCATTGTTTGTTTTTTCCGGTGCGAATGTGTGGTTATGATATTTTGATGATTGTGACATAAGGTTGTTATGATATGTGAGGAAATGTACATGTCTTGATTTGTATCCAGAATAACTTGTGTGTGTGTGCCCGCGCGCGCACACGTTGCCTTCTGTGCATATGTACCTGCAGTGTGCGTGTGTGTGTGTTGTGTGTGTGTGTGTGTGTGTGTGTGTGTGTGTGTGTGTGTGTGTGTGTGTGTGTGTGTGTGTGTGTTGTGTGTGTGAACGCGTGCGGACGCGTGTGTGTGTGTTGATTTTTGGGGGAGGGTTGTCTGTTTAGGGGAGGGGGTGTCAGGGAGGAGAGTTTGTCAGTGTTTAATTGTTCTTTTTAAAATTTATTCGATTGGTTAACCTTTGTGGTCTTTCATTGATTTCTTGATTTATGAAGAATTGAATGGCAAATTGAATGATTCGTTTCATCGCTTTTTGACATTATCTTGTTTGTAGATCAATTGGTTTATTCATGTTTGTTTCACTTTTTTTCTCCATGAGGGCCTGGTGTAAAGAAGCCTCTGGCTTATCCATTTACCCTAATTAAAATATTCGAGTTCGAGTTCTCTCCCTCTCTCCCCTCCCCCCCCCCCCCCTCTCTCTCCCTCTCCCTTCTCTCTCCCTTCCTCTCTCTCTCTCTCTCCCTTCCTCTCTCTTCTCTCTCTCTCCCTTTCCCCCCCTCTCTCTCTCTGTGCTCCTGCTCCTGTGTCTGTCTCTAATTTCTGCCTATCATCTATCTCTCTCTGTCTCTGTCTGTCTCTGTCTGGTCTCGTCTGTCTGTCTGTCTCTGTCTGTCTCTGTCTCTCTCTGTCTGTCTCTGTCTGTCTTTGTCTGTTTCCTGCCCTCTGTCTGTCTGTCTGTCTCTCTGTCTGTCTCCCCCTTTTTCTCTCTTTTACTCATCCCCTTTCTTCCCTCCCACCCCCACCCTGCCTGTCTCTCGCTCTCCTGGTTCTGTCTCTAATTTCTGCCCATCACCACCAGTCCACCAGTGACGCCAGGTCCTCGCCCTTCTCCCTCCCCCTCCTCCTCCCTGTGGCGCTGCTGGTTCAGTGACGGGTGTGACGAGGAAGTAGTTCCCCTCCAGGCTATCGTGGCCCCTGCCTCTTCCTCCTCTGCTCCCTGTCACCTTGTGCTTATGTCAGTGACATGCGGGATAGCCTAGTGGTTAGAGTGAAGCGCGTTACGTTGCGTAGCGCTCGTGGTCTGCTTACCCGGGTGCGAATGTCGTTCAAGAGGATTTTTCCTCTGGAGTTAACATCAGTGCCGACTTCACTCTCCCCAAAACGTCCTTCGGATGAGATAATAAACCGAGGTCCCGTGTGCGAACGCACGCAGAACATCGTGCGCACACGTTAAAACCCGTTCTGCTTTTCGGAAAAGTAGACCATTGTGTGCCCGGATGACCAAATTGACAAAACTGCATACACACGGGGACCTAATGTATGAAAGCACACGAGTGCTTATTCCATTATCCTTGAATGAAAAATATAAATAATAAAAAATATCTGTCTCTACCTCTGTCTCTGTCTCTATCTCTGTCTCTATCTATGTCTCTGTTGCTATTTGTCAGTTCATCTCCGTCTAAATCTTTTTGCTTTATTAATAATATTCTTCTGTCTCTCGTCCTCTCTATGCTGTTTTCTCTCCGTAAGTTGCTCTCTATCTCTGTTGATATATATATATATTTATAGATATATATATATATCTCTCTCTATATATATATGTCTATCTGTATGCTGATCTCTCTCACCCATTCTCTCTCTCTCTCTCTCTCTCTCTCTCTCTCTCTCTCTCTCTTCTCTCTCTGTGTCTCTCTCTGTCAATGGCACTCAATTCTAATAAAACAAAATTTATGCTTATTTCAACTAAGCAAAAGCGTCAAAATCTTAACATAGTTAAACCATCACTCTTTACAATTGATGATATGATAGAAGAAAACTCAAGTCATAAATTATTAGGAGTAACTATTGATAACAATTTATCTTGGTTAGAGCACATCAAAAAAGTATCTGAAAGCATTGCTTCAAAAATATTTCATCTACGGAAAATAAAACACTTTCTGTCTCTGCACGCAAGAAAAATATTTTTTTATTCATATATTCAGTCAAACATAGATTATGCTTCCGCTCTTTGGGATCTGGCAAGCAAAAACTTAACTAAATGTATTACCAGAGTCCACAAACGTGCTGTTAAACTTGTATAAGTTAAGTCATTCTCGTTAACATATGCTGACTATAGGGACAATAACATCCTTCCATTACAATCCAAACTACTGTTCAACAAAGGAATTCTTATGCATAAAATTGTTCATGGCATTGTCCCACCATCACTAAGAGACATGTTTACAGTTGATGAATTTAGACACTCGCACACTATCCATCTTCCTTTGCCTAGAATTACATTATATAAATCAAGTCTGTCGTATTCTGGAAGCTGGCTCTGGAATACACTTCCTGTCTTTTTAAAAACAGAAACACGCCATAAAAGATTCAAAACATTGTATCATAACTTTTTTTTAATGAAAACACAAACATGGCATCATTTGCTCCCCAAATGTATTAATCAACAATATCTACTTAATGGCTTGCAATTAAGTGGCATGCTTTGTTTAATTCTATTTTTCTGTTTGGTATTATGTCAGTTTTCCTGTTAAACTGCTAGCTTTTCTATTCATTTGAGTGACATGTGTGGAGAGGATGTGCTACCAGTACATTCCATCCAAATTGTGTTACGTGGTTGTGCATAAGAGCTACTTCCACATAACAATGTAATCTATGTTTTTTGAAAACTCTCCCTCTGCCTCTGTCTCTGTCTGTCTGTCCGTCTGTTTGTCTGTCCGTCCGTCTGTCTGTCTGTCTGTCTGTCTGTCTGTCTCTGTCTCTCTCTCTCTCTCTCTCTCTCTCTCTCTCTCTCTCTCTCTCTCTCTCTCTCTTCATGCGTGTATGTGTATTCATTTGCATTCTTTGCTTTTGTTTTTCTGGCAATCGTCTTTCTTTTTCTATTTTTCTTTTTTTCATGTTGAGGGATGGATGAAAAAAGTCTTTGT
>CM054134.1:126261200-126271200 GCA_028751875.1 Rapana venosa
TCCCCGCCCGTAGGGATACATCTTAATAATAACCCAACACTTATACACTCTCACAGTAGAAACAAGGGGAAATAACCCTTTTCAAAACAACCCCCAACAAAAACAAACAAAGCAAAACCAAAAACAAAACAAAACAACAAAAAAACAAATAAAAGAAAACCCTAAAAACTCCCCCCAACCCCCAAAAAAGCAACCCAATCAAAACAAACAAACAAACAAAGAGAAAGAAAAACCAAATCAACAAAAGAAGAAAAAGAAAAAAAGAGAAAAACAAACAACAACAACAAGAACAATAACAAAACCAAGAAAAATAACAACAACCAAACATTATAAGTCATAAAGATAAATATGTAAACATTGTCAAATGGTACATATACTTGTTACATATAACAATAAGATATTGAAATAGGGCACTCATTAAAACTTAACTACAGAGGACAAGCCCAATGAAGTATTGAAAATATAAAATATGAATCTTTCATCAGGATACACTATAACTATAAGTAAACCGATAAAGGTGAGAGAGAGAGTCAGAGACAGAGAGACAGAGAGTGTGTGAGTGTGTATTTCAGAGATAATATCCAATATATAATTCCCAAAACAGTACATGATCACCATCAACACTCATTTTTTATTATACTCGTTCAAATTATATGTCATGATAATGAAGTAAACCCAATACCCATACATTCACATAATAAAAACAAGAAACAAAACAAAAGAAGAAATCTAAACCTATATAGTCATTGAGAGAGAGAATGTGTGTAAGTGTGTGTGTGTGTGTGTGTGTGTGTGTGTGTGTGTTTTAGAGAGAGAGAGAGACAGCGAGTGTTGTGTGTGTGTATGTGTGTGTGTGTGTGTGTTGTATGTGTGTGTGTTTTAGGGAGAGGGAGAGGAGGAGAGAGAGGAGAGAGGAGAGAGAGGAGAGAGAGAGAGGAGAGAGAGAGAGAGAGAGAGAGCGAGAGGGGGGTGTGTGGGTGGGGGGGTGGTGTGTGGGTGTGTGTTCGGACTTGTTTTTCGTTTGCAAAGATAAGCAAGGGGCATGTGTACATGTATGTAATCCTCTCTTAAGAGATACAGGCTTTTCATTTTTATGGCCGGCGTTGGAATCTCAGAGGATTTGCAGATGGGTCGGGGGGGGGGGGGGGGGGGGGGGGGGGTGAGGGAAGAAAAACTGCCACGTAGGCACTCGCTCTGTAAAGCAAACTGCAAACCCCAGGAGTGGGCTCTTTTTCTTCACGGTTTTGTTTTCAGGAATATTAAAGTGATCCTCGCAAGCCAAGGGGCAGATAAAACAAATCCCCCAAACTGCTTATGTTTACTATCCTAAGCCTGCACAGGTTACAACTCATCTTTGGTTTTTTATGCACATTCTGATTTTGTTTTTCTTCTGGTTTTGTTTAGCGTCAGAGTTCAGTCATGAAAAAAGTAAACTTTCCTTGGTTTTTCGATCCTAAGCAAACTGCGTTTGATATCTGTTCTCGTGTTTGAGATAAGACTGTTTTGTTTTCTCCACTGCGTTATTTTGGGTGTTTTGTTTTTGTTTGTTTGTTTATTTGTGTCGAGGTTTGGCTAACAACATTTTTTCTCGGTGTTTTTTGCATTCTTTGTCGTCAAAATGAGTCAACACACATTTTCTTCACTGGTATTGTTACACATGAACACTTTTGCTTCGACAGCCTTAGAACAGACAAGAAAATACGTACATACTTGTGTTAGAGAGGGAAAAATCCAAATGTCATCTAAATGTGTTGCATATATCATTAAATCTGCCATCTAAATGCAAAATCCCAGACACAGGGACCCCACAGCAGAAAGGGATGCATACAGATTGAAATGATGTCCCAGAAGCGAGGAAGCGACAGCACAATCTGTGGCACAGGCGTTTTCTCAGCTGTGCACCCACTTTTGCCTGGAGAAGAATCTAGAGTCTGAACTGTCCAGATTACAGTACAACTCCCAAGGAAATATATATTCTTACCTTGAATGTTTTTGTATTTTCTTATTTCAGCCAACCAGCCAACCAGCCAGCCAGCCAACCAACCAGACGCACGCACACACTTAGACACAACACACACACACACACACACACACAACACACACACACACACACACACACACACACACACACACAGACTGATAGATAGGCAGAGACACGTAGCGTGAGGGACATTAAACTATGTAAATTTTCCTCAGCCAATTCTATTTCACGCCAGACTCCTTTCTTTGCAGGGTAATGAGATCAATACTGCAAACAAACAAACAAACAAACAAACAATCAAATTAAGAAACAAACAGACAAAGCCTCATCCGTTATACGCCTACATACATCTGAGAGAACGTGGTAGGAACGAAACTAATCCTCATTTATTATTCGATTCTCCAAAGTTACATCGAAGTTAGCTTTAGAAACAAGGTGAACTATTTTTTCGTAACTGTCACTCCTTTATTTTTATTTTAGTATCGGCAGCCTGACCTGTATAGCACCACACCCTGGCTGATTGTCCTGACGAAAGAAGCGAAGTTAGCAATACCAACAACAAGACTGATACATCGATTTCTTCTGCAACACTTTGCATTGTTTTGTTTCTGGGGTAGGGACCCCAGTTTCACCTCCAGTCAGATGTCTTCGTGTCTGACTATTACGTCATCCCGCCATGAAGGCAGCTGCAGTCCGACTTCGGGAAACTGTGCACATTAGAGTAACTTGTTGTCTGCACAGCCCCCCCCCCTACCCCCCCCCCCCTCCCCCCCCCCCCCCCCCCCCACCCGAGTGCCCAAGCACATGATTCATTACCGCTGAAATAAAAAGGTAAAGGTGTCCCATAACCTAGAGGTTCGTACGGGAGTGAGGCATCAGAGACCTCAATCTCTAGGGTCCAGCATACTGAGGGCGGCGCCCATCTCCTCTCCCTCGCTGCTTTACCTTCCCTGACCCTGAAGAGGCAGGTACCCATTTACAGCTGGGTAATCAGGGGGACTGTACTGAAGCCAAGGGGCGCAAACGGTAACCCATCCAAATGGTAACCACGCTCCATGCTGTTTAACATTGGTTGATGGAAAGCGAGTGCTATAACCACTGAGCTATCCCGTCCCCAGTGTAATATCCCCGCTGAAATAGCCAAGCATAATAATTATATATTATGATTCCTGACATATCACAGTTGGACCAGGATTCTTGATGTAGTGGTAAGCTAATAAGCGGTAATGCACTGACTGCTGAGAACATCGGAGTTCAGCATTGACCACAAGCTTGTTTTGGTGTAGAACCTCTTGCATTTACGCCCAGCAGCATTTGGTGCAGGTCTATCTAGCGCTATGGAGGATGTAGAAATGTCAAAACACTCCCTTCACACAGCATCCTCCTGAACAATAAAGTCTAGTGTCATTCAGTTTGCCTGATCAGAACTGCAGTCATCATTTTGATGGCACAAACCGTAAACATGTACAGAATGTAGACATGGCCGTTTTGAATAATTCAGGAAAGAAAGAGCGCAATTTTGCAGCCACATTCATGACAATACGTTTTGATTCCCCTCCAATATTTAGACACCGAGACACACTTCAGATCTAACAAACCTGCGAGTTGACTTTTCGTGGGTGGGTATAATTCTCACTGCCCTTGGCTGGTTACTTCCCTTAGTCTGTCAGGAGAAGCAGCATCACTTTCAGACCAGGAGTGGGCAGACTGCCCTGTCAATATACAACCAGCATTGCATTTCCGTCACGCTGGTTGCAGGCAGAGAAACGATGTTTGTGCCTGTTGGCTTCAGGTGGCTGAATACTGGCAGCTGTGTAAGGATCACGGGGACATCCTCGTGGACAGATTGAAGATGATTAGATGTGTGTTAATGTAGAGTGTGAGTGTCGTGTTTCAACCAATAGGAAATGTAGCTGTTTGTGTCTTTCAAGATTATGATACGTATCAATGTGTCTGTCAGGATTATAATTGCCCTTTAGGGGATGATTAAAGTGTTTTTGACTTGACTTAACGACCATGAGAAAAGCAGTAAGGGACACAGATAACGACAACACAAAACGAATGATAATAAGGAGGGGCAGTTCAGGCCAAAGCCAAATGGTTCCTAGTGAAGACAGCAGCCCCGCTAGTGAGGACAGACAGACTGATAGAGCAATGTAGACAGACCCCATTGAGTTTCCCGACAGTGACCACAGCAGCCAGCGCTGTTAGCACACTGCTACTCTGGCTGTCATTCCTCTCCCCAGGCAATGTTGGTTGGTATGCTTGTCGGCTGAATGGTCAGCTTGTAAGCTGGGTCCTTGAGAAACAGTGCACATGCCATTGCTTGTCTTTCACTGTGGCCCCCTTTGCCGTCATGTGTTTTTTTAAATGGCATATCAATCCATATAACACCATGGCAATAACACGAGTACATTGCAGCCAGTGATGTGTTAATTACTTGTGTCAACAGAGCTGCACAACCTATCATAAGTCAAAGGGAACGTGCGCTCATGCATACACACACATACATACATGCATACACACACATACATACATGCATACATGCATACATACATACATACATACATACATACATACATACATACATACATACATACATACATACGCACGTACGTACGTGTGTATGTGTGTGTGTGTGTGTGTGTGTGTGTGTGTGTGTGTTGTGTGTGTGTTTGCGAGCACACATGCGCGCTAATACAAATGTTAGTGCAAGCGTACATGTGTGCACACGGCCACACACGCGCGTGTGGGGTTAGACTTGCTTACCTATTTGCGAACAGATGCATGTGCATGTCTATATAGCAGTTTCCTGCCATCCAACGCCAAACACGCATTCGAAGTTGACAGCAGCAGCATGAACACGCTGGTGGATCTGCAGATGAAGGAGAGCTGCTAAAGGAAAAGGTCGTGTGGGTAACTGCTGTTCACACGCAGTTGTGAACAAGTCGGAAAAGTTGTTTACTAAGACATACAGATGCTAGTTTTCTTAGTTGGTTTTTCATTTTCGTTTTGCTCTCTTTTTGCCATTTTTTGCATATTTCAACACTTCTTCACGCAATTTTTTCTTCTTCTTAAAGTATAACTTTTCTTTGTCTTTACATTTTAGTGCAGACATCAGTTTTCTTGCAGTTCTCTCTCTCTCTCTCTCTCTCTCTCTCTCTCTCTCTCTCTCTCTCTCGCTCTCTCTCTCTCTCTCTCTCTCTCTCTCTCTCTCTCTCTCTCTCTCTCTCTCTCTCTCTCTCTCTCTCTTCTCTCTCAAGTCAGTCTTTCGAATGGTATGCTTTGACCATTTTTTTGTTTTGCAGTCAGTCAATGGTTTCTTGCTGTATGAAAACGTTAGTGATTTTCTTCCTTTGAATTTTTCTTTTTACAAAATAAATACATTTTGATATTTCCTACCTGTTTTTTACCTTCTTAATTTTTAATTCTTCTTCGTCTTCCTTGCATTCTTCTTCTTTGAATTTTACATCTTCTATGCATCTGTTTTTACATCTGTTATTCGTATTTCCTTATTTGCTTTATGTGTATTGTTTGTTTTAATCTTTTCGCAGTGTTTGCATTCTTCTTTGTCATCAACTTAGCATTCTTCTTCTTCTTCTTTGCATTCGTCTTCTTTGTATTCTTTGCATTCTCCTTCTTTTTATGTTGTTAGCATGTTTCTTCGTATTTTCTTTTTTTCTCTTCTTCTTGTTCTTGTTCTTCTTCTTCCTTTTCTTCTTGTATTTTTTTAAAATAGAGAAACACATTCACTTTTTCTTTAGTATCATTCCAGTATGTTGTGCACCACCAGAAGTGGCAAGAAGACAAAAGATATATTGATTTTTCTTCAAAAAGAGAAACAGAAAGAGGTGTGCGTTGCAGAGATCAGTAACTATGCCATCTAAATGCTAAAGGGGGCCCAGAAACCCCGGCGAGGAGAGATGCATACAGATAGACAGATGGGTTCACAAAAAGAAAAATGTGCCAACCTTTTGCAAATTGTCCCCCCCTCCTCCCCACCCCGCTCCTCTCCTTATACACACACCGACTTTTGCCTACAACACAACCTGAACTGAACATTCCCAGACAAGATGCACAGACTACATTCTTTAGTTTGCTTAAAAAAAGTAATTTGTACTTTCACTGTAGAGTTCTTGTGTTAACGGCTGGCATTGAAAGCAGAAGAATTTTACATTCACAGAGACAAGCATAAAACAAACAGACGAGCACACATACACACAGACACATAGACACATACACACATACACACAGCTCCCCTCTCTTCTTCTCTCTCTCTTCTCTTCTCTCTCTCTCTCTCTCTCCTCTCTCCTCTCTCTCTCTGGCTTTTTAGAGCAAGAAAAGCAACTGTTTGTATTTTGAAACTGTTATGGACAGTTGGGACCAGTCTCCTTCATTATTTTTAAGTTTTTTGGGACTCCCAAATTCAGCCAATGTTGACATATGGCTCGAAGTTTGGGCGCTAATGGCAGACCACAAGACTATTAAACGTGTTCTTTCATTTGCTTTTAAAAAGGTTGCTCAATGTCAGTATCAGAACACCTAATGCTTTAATTTATGCAGGGGACTGGAAGATATCCAACTCTTATGTTATTACTCACACTAGATGTATAAAATATTGGCTGAAATGTTTGACAATGCCTGGAACACAGATTTCGCTAAAAGTTTCCCAAAAATGTTGTAAACCCTTCATTGCAAAAATAAAAATAATTGGGTCTCCAAAATATGTTTCACATTGTATCTTTTATGGGTTTGGTCATGTGTGGGAAAACCAAGGGGTCACATATATTAATGCTTTTTGAGTGAATTCAGACAGAGACTTATAGATTGTTTTCATCAGGACTGGAATGTGATGTCTCTGGAGACGATTTTCATTTTTATTACATCCTTTAAATTTGTTCCTGGTCTTCCACAAGCCGTGTTTGAAGTGAAGAATTATGCTGTAAAAAAACAGTTGTTACGTTTAGATTAGGTGTCTCACCCTTAAAAATCATAGGTATCGACATGTTGCTCAGTCAGTAGAAAGTTTATTTTGTCCATTTCGTAAAGATGCTCTTGAATCGGAAGTTCACTTTTTGTTGTTGTGTCCAGTATATTGTGAAATTTAGGAAAAATACTTACCTCATAAATTTTTCTCACGACCATCAGGGTTTGCAGCGACACTTCTGATGGCCAGTGAAAAACATTCTACAGCACTTGCATGGTATATATTCGAAGCTTTTCAAAAGAGGCGAAATGAAACAGAAAAACCATGACAGACTTCTTAAATCAACCAACATGTTTATTGTTTTGAAAACGTGGAAGATCTTGATTATTCATTTTTGGTATGCCATTTGTATATTAATGAGAATTAGCTTATTTGCATTTGTAAGGGCATGTGTGTATGGTGTGTGTGTGCATGCATGCACATGTGTTTGTGTATAATTATTAGGTGTGAGAGTGTGTGTGTGTGCGAGCGTGTGTGTGCATGCATGCGTGTGTGTGAGTATGTGTGTGAGTATGTGTGTGCGCGAGGGAGAGAGAGAGGGAGAGAGAGAGGGAGAGAGAGAGAGTGCACATTAGACTGATCTTTACATGCAACCTTGAAATTGTTGACAAATTTAATGTGAAGTGTTTTGCTTTAGTTTGTTTTACTTCAAGATGTTCTGAATCTCATGTCATGGGCATATTGCCTAGTACATTAAATGTTCCGAGTTCTCTCTCTCTCTCTCTCTCTTCCTCTCTCTCTCTCTCTCTCTCTCTCTCTCTCTCTCTCTCTCTCTCTCAAGTCAGTCTTTCGAATGGTATGCTTTGACCATTTTTTTGTTTTGCAGTCAGTCAATGGTTTCTTGCTATATGAAAACGTCAGTGATTTTCTTCCTTTGAATTTTTCTTTTTACAAAATAAATACATTTGGATATTTCCTACCTGGTTTTTACCTTCTTGATTTTTAGTTCTTCTTCGTCTTCTTTGCATTCTTCTTCTTTGAATTTTACATTTTCTATGCATCTGTTTTTACATCTGTTATTCGTATTTCCTTATTTGCTTTATGTGTATTGTTTGTTTTAATCTTTTCGCAGTGTTTGCATTCTTCTTTGTCATCAACTTAGCATTCTTCTTCTTCTTCTTTGCATTCGTCTTCTTTGTATTCTTTGCATTCTCCTTCTTTTTATGTTGTTAGCATGTTTCTTCGTATTTTCTTTTTTTCTCTTCTTCTTGTTCTTGTTCTTCTTCTTCCTTTTCTTCTTGTATTTTTTTAAAATAGAGAAACACATTCACTTTTTCTTTAGTCTCATTCCAGTATGTTCTGCACCACCAGAAGTGGCAAGAAGACAAAAGATATATTGATTTTTCTTCAAAAAGAGAAACAGAAAGAGGTGTGCGTTGCAGAGATCAGTAACTATGCCATCTAAATGCTAAAGGGGGCCCAGAAACCCCGCGAGGAGAGATGCATACAGATAGACAGATGGGTTCACAAACAGAAAAATGCGCCAACCTTTTGCAAATTGTCCCCCCCTCCTCCCCACCCCGCTCCTCTCCTTATACACACACCGACTTTTGCCTACAACACAACCTGAACTGAACATTCCCAGACAAGATGCACAGACTACATTCTTTAGTTTGCTTAAAAAAAGTAATTTGTACTTTCACTGTAGAGTTCTTGTGTTAACGGCTGGCATTGAAAGCAGAAGAATTTTACATTCACAGAGACAAGCATAAAACAAACAGACGAGCACACATACACACAGACACATAGACACATACACACATACACACAGACAGGCACAAATACAAAGAAAGGCGCACACACACAAGCACACACACATACACACACATACACACACACACACACATACACACACACACACACACACACGCACACACAAAAAGCATAAGAGACAGAGACAGGCCCCCAGACACAACTAGGCAGAAATCGACTACTTCTCTGGCATTACCTTATGCAAATTGATCGTCTGAGTGCTCGCTCATAGTCCTCACTCTTCCGCTCTCGCACTTTCCATATATCACTCCCGCATATCACAGTTTGGTCAAAGTATAATTATTACAGAGTCTAAGAAAGTTATATTCACCGTGTATTCATATTCATAGCGACTATTGGGAAAACGTAATGACTTCTGTTACCAAAGCTCTAATTACTGACTTGGGCTCTTGAATATTAAAGAGAAGAAAAGTCGTGTCTATAAAGACTCTGTGTGTGTGTGTGTGTGTGTGTGTGTGTGTGTGTGTGTGTGTGTGTGTGTGTGTGTGTGGTGTGCATGAGTATGTGTGTGTATGTGTGTGTGCTATGTGTGTGTGCGTGCGTTGTTCTTCAATTTAACGTCTATTCACATTAAGTGATATTAGACACAAAAAGGCAAACAATTCAGAAAAAGGGTTAAGGAACTGTCTAACTACTGTAACTATAATACAATGAAAGAAATGAATTTACCTTATGAGTAAATAGCTAATTAAACTACTACAGATCAAAAGATACATTTCAAGTATTCCATGCTAAAAGAACAATGGGAAAAAAGGTAACAATTTCGAAAACTATACCATGGTGGGTAGAATGCCTATGCTTCAAATCAATAAATGACATACTTACTTGTGCTATAGCAAATTACTAACACAACTCTCTTTCAACAGCAAAGCAATTTCACAGAGCAATGTAGAGTTATTCAAAACCTTTTGCAAAGATCTCTCACGAATGGTGGGCAGCTGCTTTTTTAACATTTGGCATTCGAAAAGAATATGAATGTTTGAGATTGCCCCACCACACACACAATGCACATTTCTATAAAATTTTGTATTTGTGTGCGTGCGTGTGTGTGTGTGTGTGTGTTTGCATGCGTGTGTGTGTGTCCGTTTACATGTGTCTCTGTGCTTGTCGGGAGGAAATATGCATGCGTGTGTAAGACCCAGACACACACAGACATACAGACACAGACACAGATACACACGCACACAGACAAACAGACACCCAGACAGAGACAAAGACAGACACACACAGAGACAGACACAGACACACACACATACACA
>CM054134.1:126276200-126278700 GCA_028751875.1 Rapana venosa
GTGTGTGTGTGTGTGTGTGTGTGTGTGTGTGTGTGTGTGTGTGTGCTTGCACGCGTGCGTGTGTGTGTGTGTGTGTGTGTGATGTTACCAGTCATACCCATTTACACAGATACTCGCAGCAGCATCCGGCAAACTCACAGTCTCCAATCAACCAGAGGGTACAGGACGTTAACTGTTACTCTTCCTCTACATAGGGATGGATGTCTTTAGTATAACTATTTCATGAATGGGTTTAGTAGATGATAGCACATGTCAATGTACCACTTCGCAGAATACATTCAGGTTTGGGAGGATAACTTCACCAGCAGTCAATACTCAGAAGAAATGTTCACAAACAGAACCTACTTTCCAAGAAGCCAGTGTTCTCCTTCATCCTTTTGGGGTGCAGCCAACCACCCGAAATGTTCAGGCCAAATTGCATGTGTCTATATACCTGTATGCACTTGTGCATATGTCTATATATCTGTATGCACTTGTGTATGTGTCTTTATGCCTGTATGCACTTGTGTATGTGTCTATATGCCTGTACGCACTTGTGCATGTGTCTATATGCCTGTTTGCACTTGTGCATAATTATGTCTTTATCCCTGTATGCACTTGTGAATGTGTCTATATCCCTGGATGCACTTGTGCATGTGTCTATATACATGTATGCACTTGTGCATGTGTCTATATACCTGTATGCACTTGTGCATGTGTCTATATCCCTGTGTGCACTTGTGCATGTATCTCTATCCCTGTATGCACTTGTGAATGTGTCTATATACCTGTATGCACTTGTGAATGTGTCTATATGCCTGTTTGTACTTGCGGGTGTGTCGATATACCTGTATGCACTTGCGGGTGTGTCTATGTAAAAGGTACAGGTAAAGGTGTCCCATAACCTACAAGGTCGTAGGGGAGCAAGGCATCACAGACCTCAGCTTCTCTAGGGCCAGCCTACTGAGGGCGGCGTCCATCTCCTCTCCCTCGCTGCTTTACCTTCCCTGACCCTAAAGAGGTAGGTACCCATTTACAGTTGGCTGAAGTGGGGGACTATACTGAAGCCAAGGCGCACAAATGGTCACCCGTCCAAGTGGTAACTACTCTCGACGCTGCTTAACTCGGCTGGGGGAAAGCGAATGCTCTGACCACTGAGCTATCCCGTCCCCATGTGTGTATGTGCCTATGTGCCTATATGCATTTATGTATGCGTCTCTGTGCCTGTGTGCACGTGTGTCCGTGTTGGTGCGTATTATGCCGCATTTCCGTCAGCTGTCCCGGGAGTGCGGGGTCAGAGGGCGGGCCTCTTCCTCACTGCCAGCATTGTCTCCAGCCCGGCCCCCACAGCCCTCACTGCTGCATGCTGGTCAGGCCTTGATGGCTTAGCCCACGCCTATCCATCCATCCAGCCATCCATACGTAAGTCTGTCTGTTTGTCTTTCTGTCTATCTGTTTGTCTCTAGCGACCTGAGTCTGTCTGTTTTCTCTGAGTGTCTCTGTAAGACAAGGCAAACTTCTTAAATATAGAGGATTTATAGGTTAGTATTTATATACTTCTGTATCTCTGCTTATTTCCGTCTTTTTGTGTGTCTGTGTTTGTCATGGCGTTTCTCTCTCTATTTCTCTGCTTCTTTATACTTCAATCTGTCTCTCTGTGTATGTCTCTGTCTTACTCTCTCACTATTTCTCTCTATCACCCCCCCCCCCCCCCATCTCTCTATTTTACACACACATTATGCTTTCACTCTTGTCGTTAATATTTGCCAGATCACTTCGTTTTTCTGTTTGTTTGTTAGTCTGTCTGTTTGTCTGTCTCTGTCTCTCTTTCCTTGTTTCTCTTTGCCTACCCCCATCCCTCCCTTTCTCTCTCTCTCTCACTCTTTCTCCCCCCCCCTCTCTCCTCTCTCCCTCCCTATCTTTAGCTCTTCTTCTCTGTATACTCAATCCACCCATTCCCTGTGCCTCCTCCCCTATTCCTTCAGGCCCCTCTTTCGATGTCGGCTCTCCTTTCTGCAGGTCTCTTTTCATTTCAGGCTTCAGTGTGAAAGTGCCCGCCATTACTCTATTCACTGAGCTTTCACATTTGCAAACAAACCGCTATGAGCCGTGTGCAAACGTGCCTACGTGCAAGCGTGCAGGCGCGCGCGCGCCACACACACACACACACACACACCCACACACACACTCACACACAACATCACCACGCACACAACAACTCACACCTCACCACTCACACACACACTCACACACACATCACGCACACACTCACACACACACAATCCGCACACTCCACCTCACGCACACACACACACTCACGCACACTCACACACACACGGCACACACCTCACACACCACACTCACACACACTCACACACACATAATTATTACACAATCGCACACTCATACATACACACATACAAACAAACATATATGTATATGTACACATGCGTACAAACAAACATATAAACACATCCGCATGTGTTCAATCACACACACGCATGCACACAAATACGCACGC
>CM054134.1:126281200-126296200 GCA_028751875.1 Rapana venosa
CTTCAATATGCTGGCCCTAGAGAAGTGAGGTCTCTAACGCCTTGCTCCCCTACGCCTTATAGGTTATGGGACTCCTTTACCTTTACCTTTACTACATTCAGGAATGATTTTAAACACATATTTTCAATGACACTGTTGAAATGCAGGTTCAGGGATGGTTTTTCTCCACAATGATCTGTTGTTCATGGTACCGTGGCTTCCCTTTTAACTGCTGAAGAAGTCTCTGGAGCACCGGACTGGAGTTTTCAGGCAGTGTGTTGGGGGAGCTAACCGTGTCACTGCATCACGACAACAGCTTGTTCGTGCCAGCTCAGCGCCAAAGACTGCATTGACATGTGTTGTTATACGATAATACTGCATTGGCATGTGTTGTTGTATGATAAGTGTTGCTATATGATAGGACTGCATTGACATGTGTTGTTATATGACAAGACTGCATTGACATGTGTTGTTATATGATAAGACTGCATTGACATGTGCTGCTATATGATAATACTGCATTGGCATGTGTTGTTATATGATAAGACTTCATTGAAATGTGCTGCTATATAAGACTGCATTGACATATGCTGCTATATGATAAGACTTCATTGAAATGTGCTGCAATATGATACGTGTTGCTATATGATAAGACTGCATTGACATGTGCTGCTATATAAGACTGCATTGACATGTGTTACTATATGATAAGACTGCATTGACATGTGTTGCTATATGATAAGATTGCATTGACATGTGCTGCTATATGATAAGACTGCATTGACATGTGCTGCTATATGATAAGACTGCATTGACATGTGTTGCTATATGATAAGACTGCATTGAAATCAGCCATGATAGGCTTGAAGCTTAACATACTGCACTCTCCTTTAAAGGAGAAAAATCACTCTTCAGAATCTTGTTGTCCCTGTCCTTGTCCTTGTTGTCCTTGTTGTCCTTGTCCCTGTCCTTGTCCTTGTTGTCCTTGTCCTCTTTGTTCTTGTTGTCCTTGTTGTCCTCCTTGTCCTTGTTCTTGTTGTCCTTGTCCTTGTTGTCCTTGTTTTGTTGTCCTTGTCCTTGTTCTTGTTGTCCTTGTTCTTTTTGTCCTTGTCCTTGTTGTCCTTGTTCTTTTTGTCCTTGTCCTTGTCCTTGTTGTCCTTGTTCTTGTTGTCCTTGTCCTTGTTCTTGTTGTCCTTGTCCTTGTTGTCCTTGTTCTTGTTGTCCTTGTCCTTGTTCTTGTTGTCCTTGTTTCTTTTTGTCCTTGTCCTTGTTGTCCTTGTTCTTTTTGTCCTTTGTTCCTTGTCTTGTTGTCCTTGTCTTGTTGTCCTTGTCCTTGTTGTCCTTGTTCTTGTTGTCCTTGTCTGCTTGTTGTCCTTGTTCTTTTTGTCCTTGTCCTTGTCCTTGTTGTCCTTGTTCTTTTGTCCTTGTCCTTGTTGTCCTTGTTCTTTTGTCCTTGTCCTTGTCCTTGTTGTCCTTGTTCTTGTTGTCCTTGTCCTTTTGTCCTTGTTCTTGTTGTCCTTGTGTTCCTTGTTGTCCTTGTTCTTTTTTGTCCTTGTTCTTGGTTTGTCCTTGTTCTTGTTGTCCTTGTCCTTGTTGTCCTTGTCCTTGTTGTCCTTGTCCTTGTTGTCCTTGTTCTTGTTGTCCTTGTCCTTGTTGTCCTTGTTCTTGTTGTCCTTGTCCTTGTTGTCCTTGTTCTTTCTTGTCCTTGTTCTTGTGTCCTTGTTCTTGTTGTCTTCTTGATCTATATCATTTCTTGTGGCTTGTGTCTGTTTATTGCTTGCTGTAGCTGCTTCGGTTTCTGCATTTGTAGTTTTCTTATTTCAGTAACCATCTTGTTTACATTTTTTGTCTTCATGTGCACTCCTCACTGTTTTGTGTTTCCTCATGTTGACTATCATCATCCTTGTGTTTTTTCTCTCTCTCTGTGTCTCTCTTCATGACAACATCCTCACTCGTTTCTCTTCTGGTCCTTTCTTATTTGACAACATTCCATCACTCTTTTCTCTCTCTCTGTCTTCTCTTCTCTCTCCTTGTCTCTCTCTCTCTTTCTCTCTCTTCTTGACATCATCTCACTCTTTCTCTCTTTTCATGCAACATCCATCATCTTTCTTCTCTGTGTCTCTTTCATGCAACATTACATCATTCTTTCTGTTTCTTCATGACAACATTCACATTTTCTCTCTCTCTCTTCTCTCCTCTCTCTCTCTCTCGTTCTCCATCTCCTCTCTCTCTCTTCTTCTCCTCTCATCTCTTCTCTCTTCATGACAACATCCATCACTCTTTCTCTCTCTGTCTCTCTTCATGACAACATCCATCACTCTTTCTCTCTCTCTTCTTATGACAACATCCATCACTTTCTCTCTCTCTCTCTCTCTCTCTCTCCATCTCTCTTCTCTCTCTTCTACTCTCTCTCTCTCTCTCTCTTTCTCTTCATGACAACATCCATCACTTTTCTCTCTCTCTTCATGACAACATCCATCACTCTTTCTCTCTCTTTCTTCATGACAACATCCATCACTCTTTCTCTCTCTTTCTCTGTCTCTCTTCATGACAACATCTATCACTCTTTCTCTATCTCTCTCTTCATGAGAACATCCATCACTCTTTCTCTCTCTCTGTATCTCTTCATGACAACATCCATCACTCTTTCTCTCTCTGTCTCTCTATGACAACATCCATCACTCTTCTCTCTTCTCTCTTCTCTTCTTCATGCAACATCTATCCTCTTCTCTTCTCTCTCTTCTTCATGAAACATCCATCACTCTTTCTCTCTCTCTCTGAATCATCTTCATACTTCAACAATCATCACTCTTTCTCTTCTTCTCTCTCTTCATGACAACATCCATCACTCTCTCTCTCTCTCTTCATGACACATCCATCACTCTCTCTCTCTCTTCTTCATGACAACATCCATCACTCTTTCTCTCTCTCTTCATACAAATCCATCACTCTTCTCTCTCTCTCTCTCTCTTCATGACACATCCATCACTCTTTCTCTTCTCTCTCTTCTACTCCTCTCTCTCTCTCTCTCATCTCTTCTGACAACATCCATCTCTCTCTCTCTCTCTCTCTTCACGACAGCATCCATCACTCTTTCTCTCTCTCTTCTGCATCTCACTCTCTTCTCTCTCTCTCATCTCCTCTCTCTCTCTCTCTCTCTCTCTCTTCACGACAGCATCCATCACTCTTTCTCTATCTCTCCTCTCTCTCTTCTCTCTCTCTCTCTCTCTCTCTCTCTCTCCTCTCTCTCTCTCTTCCACGACAGCATCCATCACTCTCTCTTCTTTCTCTCTCTCTCTCTCTCTCTCTCTCTCTTCTCAGACAGCATCCATCATCTCTCTCTCCTCTCTCTCTCTTCCGACTAGCATCCATCTACTCTCTCTCTCTCTCTCTCTCATCTCTCTCTCTCCCCTCTCTCTCTCTTAGACAACATCATCCTCTCTCTCTCTCTCTCTTCACGACAGCATCCATCACTCTTTCTCTCTCTCCCCTCTCTCTCTCTCTCTCTTCACGAGCATCCATCACTCTCTCTCTCTCTCTCTCTCCGCATCTCCTCTTCTCTCTCTCTCTCTCTCTCTTTCACGACAGCATCCATCACTCTTCTCTCTCTCTCTCTCTCTCTCTCTCTCTTCTTCTCTCTCCTCTCTCTCTCTCTCTTCCTCTCTCTCTTCCCACGACAGCATCCATCACTCTCTCTCTCTCTCTCTCTCTCTCTCTCTCTCTCTCTTCACGACAGCATCCATCACTCTCTCCCTCTCTCTCTCTTCACGACAGCATCCATCACTCTCTCTCTCTCTCTCTTTTCACGACAACATCCATCACTCTCCCTCACTTCATGACAACATCCATCACTCTCCCTCTCTTCATGACAACATCCATCACTCTCCCTCTCTTCATGACAACATCCATCACTCTTTCTCTCAGTCTCAGAACCAGACTCCATGTCCAGGCATGCTGGTAAAGGGAGGAGAGAGGAAGGGACACAGTGAGGAGGGAGGTGCTGAAGAAGGGGGAGGGCGGGAAGTTGAGGGGGTGGGGGGGGAGAGGGCATACTTGGCGACCACTCTTTTTGTCCAGAAAGGGATAATGTCATCCCTCAGGGGTTCATGCCTCACCGTGTTCATCCTGATCTGATATGAGACCAAAGTAAATTACGGGCTAAAAACCGTGCGTCAGCCTCCATTATCAGTCAGCTCAGCTTGACTGTCCTCCATCACATTACTTGAAGTGATGCTGGCACAGCATTCCTGGGGACTGGGTGGGTAAATACCTGTTTGCTGAGAGTCTACTCACCGTCAGCGTCAGCAATTTATGTAAACATACCAGTGGAGAGTGGGGCAAGTTCTGGTCTACCTGATCTAAAGTGCCATCAATCTGTAAAGTCAAGTTTCAGCAAATGTCCACCATATGATGTGCGTGACGTGGCAACTTGGCTATGTGTTCTGCTGTGAAGGACAAGTGTAGGCACTGTACAGATTGCTGGAGCAGGCTGTCTTGAGTAGGTCAGTTCTGTCAGAGCCCTCACTCTCCACGTCTTTGATTGCGCACTGGGTTGACTTGGGCATCCGTTTCTCCAGCAAATGCTGTTATCTTTTAAAGCTGGATGGTTGTTAGCGTGGGTGCAAGATGTTTGGCATGTGCTTGCACACATGGTCCTGGTTTTCAAAGGACACCTAGGGAATTAACATGTGCGCCTGTGTTCACTTTAGAGGAGAGATACGATGGAAGGCAAAGCTCAGTGTGACCTGAAACTTGCGCCTCCAAGTGACTGTCACACAGTCATCCAGCGCTTCGAACACACTGCTACTTTGCCTGCAGCCGAACAGTCAACCAGTTATTCTTCACATAGTCATCATACTGACTCAAGTTCTTTTTTCATCTTAGACAGCATTTCTAGCAGTGAAGACTTTTTTTTGCCAGTGGCATCTAATCGTATTCTTAAAAAGCATTTGCTTGTTTGCGTTCTTTGGGTATAGTCCGGTTTTAGACAATGTTTCACATTTTAAAAACTCGTTCCCCTTAGCACTTATCAATTGTTTTTATTCTAACAAATGAGTGCATTTCTTCACTTTGTAAATGATCAAGGTGTGCATTGCTTTGAGCTGCTGTCTCTGAGTGTTGCTGATGTCACCAATAGTGTTTTCATGGGTTTTCCTATCAACTACTGTATAAATTATCAAATGCTGGCTGTAAATCACGATTGTTGATTAGCTATAAACCCACTTTTTTGAAGAATATATGACTGTTATACAAATATTAGAATAGTACACACAAACAATCCCAAGTCTTGGTTTCCACACCCTAAACTTTCCCTCACGCCTGTCTCCACCCTCCTTCATCTCCCCCCTTCCCCCCGTCTCAAATCATTCATTGATCTGTCTGTCAGTCTGTCTTAGATTCCATGCTCAGAATCATGCTGATAAAAAGCAGAGTGGAAGGGAACACAATGGTAATGGAAATGGGGATAGAGAGGGAGGGGGGGAGGCACAGTGGGTGACAGTTCTCAAGAGGCTCAAGGTCATTTTCTGTGGTCTGCAGCTTCAACGCATGAGGTAAGGGAACAGAGAAGTGCTGATGCAACATTCGTGCTGCAGCCTTCACAGTCTGCCAGGTCATCATGAAAATCTTCTATCATATCAGTTATTTATAACAAAAGATATTGAGGATTATGGTTACATAGTAGACACGGGGGGACTATCTCTAGAGGTTTTGTGTGCTGTTGCTATTTATGTATGGTGAACTCTTGGTTTTTGCCTTCATCCTGTCATTGTGTGCAAATGTTTTTTTTTTCATTTGTTGGTTTCGGTATTAGCTCTTTCAAGACTCAGAGGGGTGCTGCATAGGGTGGTTCGGCAGTATGCCTTGCGCAAGTTAACCACCGCAGTGGTTCTCTCCCCTGTCATGGTCTTGCTAGCTGAGTATGTTTCTGCCTTGAAAGGGGGAGGGGTGGTGGTGGGGGTAAGCAAGTCGTGTAGGTGCATACATCTAGAAAATATCAGACTGACAGGCCGGACCACATCTCTTCAAGCCATGTTCCCCACACGCTTGACTTCAGCCTGTTCCCCTGTCTGTGATTATCGCCCCTCTTTGAAACCATCCATCAGTGTGTCTTTCTGTCTGAGCGCTAAGCTCCAGGGCCAAACTCCTGCTGGTAGAGAGGATGGAGCCAGGAAATGAGCGGAGTGATAGAAGGAGAATGGAGAATTACTGAGGAGGGAGGTTGTGTCCAGTGGGTTAAGGAGGCATCGCTGGCCACGCCTCTGAACACAGACAAGGATATTGTAACACAGACAAGGATATTGTAACACAGACAACGATATTGTAACACAGACAAGGATATTGTCCTGAACACAGACAAGGATATTGTAACACAGACAAGGATATTGTAACACAGACCAGGATATTGTCCTGAACACAGACAAGGATATTGTCCTGAACACAGACAAGGATATTGTAACACAGACAAGGATATTGTCCTGAACACAGACAAGGATATTGTAACACAGACAAGGATATTGTAACACAGACCAGGATATTGTCCTGAACACAGACAAGGATATTGTCCTGAACACAGACAAGGATATTGTAACACAGACAAGGATATTGTCCTGAACACAGACAAGGATATTGTAACACAGACAAGGACAATGTAACACAGACAAGGACAATGTAACACAGACAAGGATATTGTAACACAGACAACGATATTGACCTGTGCAGTCACGCATCAGCCTGTGATCATGACAGGAAGAAGGATTGCTTTCTTCGTGCTTCGGCTAGAGTTCCGAGGTTCACCAATTTTGAGAGTTCGGTGGTGCGACCAGGATGGAAGCTGCATTCCGACTTGGGGAATAAGAATAAGACAGACAGTGACTTACAGATACAAACCTTGTACTTGAAACTACATTGTCAGTCAGTCCATCTTTACTGCCATGCATTGTATTATTGAAAGTGATGACGAAAGAGCAGCCCTTGTGTTTAGGTTCATTAATATCTATATGTTTGTTCGATAGAGTCTGCTCACGGTGGACATCCCTTGCTTATTTGAACCATTAGAGAGAATAAGGCTTATTAGCAGAAAACTCCTTCCAGACTGGTAGATGTGGTTGATAATGGACCACAGCTGCCCCAGTGGTGGGCAGATGGTAATAATGATGCGCACAATCTTGTCATAGGTGAACCTTGGAAGTGAAGCTAGGAAATCCAAAGCACTAGGTTGTTGTATAGGGTTTTCCCGCCTGGTCACGGGATTGTCAGTAAAAGAAAACCCCGAACTCTGCGCAATGACAGCACTTGCTAGTTGTTGGTTCAATCAGTGGTGCGACAATTGGGGAAGAGAATTGCTGATGAAAATGTGTGACGCTGATGAAGATATGTGATGGTTGATGAAAATGTGTGACGCTGATGAAAATGTGTGACGCTGATGAAGATGTGTGATGGTTGATGAAGATGTGTGACGCTGATGAAAATGTGTGACGCTGATGAAAATGTGTGATGGTTGATGAAGATGTGTGATGGCTGATGAACATGTGTGACGCTGATGAAAATGTGTGATGGTTGATGAACATGTGTGATGGCTGATGAACATGTGTGACGCTGATGAAAATGTGTGATGGTTGATGAACATGTGTGATGGCTGATGAACATGTGTGACGCTGATGAACATGTGTGATGGTTGATGAACATGTGTGATGGCTGATGACAATGTGTGATGGCTGATAAAATGTGTGATGGCTGATGACAATGTGTGATGGCTGATAAAATGCGTGATGGCTGATGACAATGTGTGATGGCTGATAAAATGCGTGATGGCGTGGTGATCTGTGCAAGTATACAACAATGCTTGTAAAGTAAACTATCTGCCAGGATGAACTGTACAATAAAAGTTTACTTAAACACATCTTTAATCTCTTTTAATTTGTTGTACACACGGTCTTTTATATTAGGTGACCTATTTCAGTTTGATTTAAGTCGCTTATTTGAATTTTTCTTTCTTTTAACAATGAAAATTGTATCTGAGACCTTATTTTTAAAAAAAACAACAACACACTTTACGTTTATTTGTCAGCATTGATAGAGACGTCTTACTTCTTAACGTTGTTTCTACATCACTTCTTGTAAGCTAAAGCCATGGCCTCCTTTGGGGTTTTGTTTTGTTTTGTTTTGTCTTGTTTTCTAAGCTTTTGTCTATGATTTCTTTCTCCTGATTTCCACCCACAGTTAGGTTTAGTCACTCCAGGCCTCTGCTGAGTGACTTGGCCTTTTGTTCACTGCTTTCTTTTTCAATCCTGGCACCCTCATTGTCATGTTGCTGACTGTCTTATACGCGTCTGTTTGTTTTTGCATATGTGTGTAAGAGACAGAGACAGAGAGAGGCAGAGACAGACAGACAGGCATGGAGAGAGAGAGGGATCGAGAGAGAGAGAGAGAGAGAGAGAGAGAGAGAGAGAGAGAGAGAGAGAGAGAGAGAGAGAGAGAGAGAGAGAGAGAGAGAAATCTAGCGCACGAGGAACTGTAACTGTTTGTCACTGACACGGTTTACTCTGAAATGCTTCTCTGAAAAGGGTGAGTCCATAGCCCGTTTTATACACGCTTCTTCTCTTTCCTCTTGCTTTCTATCCAGCTTTGATCGTCTGCAGTCAATCTTTTTTGGTCTGACAATCAGCCCTGATCCTATTCCCATGAGAGTTAGGAAGCAGAGGGGAGTGGGGAAAGGGTGGATAGGCAGCAGAGATAAGAGGACCAAGACACCCTCCACCACTACCATGACCAACACCCCCTCCACCATTCCTTTTACAACAATCGCCATCACTGTCTCCATCACCACCACTGCCACCGCCACAAATCCCATACCACAGCATCTTTTACTATGATTACTAGTGCTGTAACTATTCCTGCTTCACTACACATCGAGGTCTGGTATACAAATCTACGCAGAATCATCTTGTGCACACATTCGGCTGACAAGACTGAAAACACACACACACAAAAATACACACATACACACACACACACGAATGCACGCACGCACGCACGCACGCACCACGCACGCGCACACACACACACACACACACACACACACACAAACACACACACACACGCGCGTGCTTGCAGGCGTTGTGTGTTAAGACATTAGCCCCGAGGTCAAGAAGCCGCTACATTAACCATGGGCAAAGAGTTCGTGTATGCTAGGCCTCAGAAGGGGGGAGGGATTATTGGAGGCCTAGCCCAGGAACACAAGCAACGTTTGGAGGAAATCTCCCCAACAATCATTACAACAGGGATCCTGATCCTCACAATCCAGAGCCCAGATTTTTCCGTAAGAATGCTGGGGATCTGTCACTATATGTAGCATTCCCACCTTCTGGAAACTTTGTGCTGGGCATTCCCTCTTTTCTATCCTTCTCTATGTTTCTTCCCATTTCCTTTCCTTCCTGTCATCTCCTTCACGTCTCTTCTCTGCCTTCTTGGCTCATTCTTCTGCCTTTTTCCAGGAAGACGTTAACAGATAATTCTCTTTCATGTCATAGTCGGTTGTGCTGGGCCTGGTTTAATGATGATAACAATGTATGGAATTTATATAGCGCTGAATCTTGTAAAGCAACAAATCAAAGTGGTCAGATGACATGATTTTTTTTAAATATCGAGGATAATGCAGTTTTGCAAATTTTGTCATCTGTTCCTACCGGCACACAATGGCCTACTCTTTCGAAAAGCGGAACAGGATTTAACGTGTGCACAAGATGTTCTGCATGCGTTCGCAAACTGGGCCTCGGTTTATAGTCTCATCTGAAGGACTTTGGCATTCAGTTCGATTTTTGGTCAAACTGGGAAGAAAGGGCGAGGCTGGGAATCGAACCCAGAACCTCACGGTTACTTGTTGGCAGGCAAACGTCTTAAACATCCTGCCACCTTCCTTTGTCAGGTGCTTAAGGACAGGGCAACACATTGTCACTCATATGACACATAACAATATTTGCTGAGTTTTTGATGATGTAGAAGAAGAAATACACATCAACTCAGACGCCCATCTCTGCACCAGGACATTGCATAGACATGCAAAGTTTGATTTTGTTTAAGTTATACAGCTCAAAAGCTATGCTTTTGTTAAAAACAAAGCAAAACAAAACAAACATCAAATGAACTTTTATTCTACACTAGAAATCAGAAATGGGGTTTTGTTTTTAGAGTGAGCTATTTTGGTAGAACAAACAAGGAAATAACAGACACCCAGTAAAGGACATGCTGCAAAACTAGGCCACACTCAGCTATTTTGCAATATTGATTAAAACTTGAATAAAATTGAAACTTGATAACACAGACATTTGATGTAAAGTCAAAACCGGATTCTTTGCCCATTAATTAATGCCAATGAACACGAATACTTTTCTTTATTTTTTTTAAAAAAAGAAATGTTAAAGTGGCAAACCTATGTATATCAGTTTTTCAGTGAGCCAGACTAACCTTATATACCATGAATAACAAAAAACCTATTTTTTTTATTTTTACGATGTAGTCTTGTTCTTTCCAATCTCATTAAATGCTTATGATCATAGAAGAGAGGTGTACACGAATACAAAGAGGGACTTGATTAAACAATACCTTATTTTGTACTGCTTTTAGATCTGATTTGAAAATACAAACAGTTATTACTGTGTGTCAATCGAACACTTATTTCATCAATGTTTTGTTGCGCACCTTTCAGTACAAAACAAGTCAAAAGAAAAACTTCTTCCAAAACCAAGGTTTTATTTTATTGTTTGAATGTTTTTGGGTAATTTCTGTTGTCGTTTCCTTTGTTGTTTGCAGTTTTGTATTCTCACTCTCTCTCTCTCTCTCACTCACATACACACACACACACACACACACACATATATATATATATATATATATATATATATATATATATATATATATATATATATATATATATATATATATATATATATATATATATATATGTATATATATATGTGTATATATTGTTCTACTGTTTATTCTGCCTTCCCTTACAAAACTCGCTCCATCCTCAGACACACTGCTGCAATCAGCTTTATTGAATTCTATGCTCTTGTCTTTCTTTTGCTCCCATTTCGCATTTCAATCTTCTAGTCCATTTTCAGCAAAGAGCCTTAATTCTGTCCCTTTGTTTCAGCCATAACCTACTTTGGCCCCTGTACTCAGACAGTCTGAGAGTAAGATGGGGGAGAAAATGCACAGTAGGTTTTGGTATGAAGTGACAGATTAAGGACAGAATCATTGTGATGATAGCTGATGTTTTCGTCATCACTTTTAGGTCTATTGTACCAGGAGTATAGAAATGCTAAATCATCCAGTACAGAGATAACAGTCTTTTGTGACCTTTTCCTGATACTCCTTCCTCTCAGTATTCTGTTTTCTTGTACGTTCTCTTTTTCTCCTTTTCTCCATTGCTTTTCTTGTTTATCCTCCTTGGAATTCTTCCTTCCTCGCCGCTCTTCTGTGCTTCCTCCTGCACCTCCTCCTCCTCCTTCTTTGCATTTCTTCTTCGCATTGTTCTTCCTCTTCTTCTGATTCTTCTTCTTCTTCTTCTGTTTTCTTGTCTCTTCTTCTGCTTCTTCTCTTCTTTGTCTTCTTCTTCTTCTTGCTCGTCTCTCTTCTCTCTTCTCTTCTTCTTCCTTCTCTTCTTCTTCTTCCTTCTCTTCTTCTTCTTCTTCTTCTTCTTCTTCTTCTTCTTCTTCTTCTTCTTCTTCTTCTTCTTCTTCTTCTCCCTTCTCTTCTCCCCCTTCTCCTCATCTTTCTCCTCCTCCTCCTCCTTCTTCTTCTCTTCCTCTTTTTTCGCTCTCCATATAACTTGTCATCATTATCTTCTTTTTTTATCTCCTCTTCCTCCTCCTTCTATTTTTATCTTCATCTTCTTCGTAGTCCGCTGCTTCTCTTTTTTATCTTCGTCTTTTCAATTTACTGTGGCAGGCGCTGTCATTTCAATTCTGGGCTATTCTCTAAACTCTAGCGGGGAAACAGACAAAAACTCAAAGAAAGAAAGAAAGGAACTGTGTCATGCAGGCAGCTGAAAGCAGCACACAATTTTGCATGTGATAATTCAACATTGTTGACAAGCCAGTTGTAGCTCTGTGTATTTATATTTGTTATATATAGGGCTAGTTCTTATTGCATGAACAGTTTTATATGTTGTTGTTGTGCGTTCCCCAGCTTAACACTCTGAGGTCATCCAGAAGGTGCACTCTGACTCACTAATCCCACCTAGGAATCAGTGTGAGATTGAAATTGCTCACTGAATGAGAAGTTTTAGCGTGTATGACTGTTTTTGATTACCTCGCCATATAAGCAGCTATACTCCGCCTTCAGAGAAATTTTTCCTCCTTTCAAAGAGAGTGCAGGTTGATATGTTAAGAGCTTGTCATGGCTGAAGGCAATCTCAACATAACAGTTTACAACATAACAACGTTTTAGTGAAGGCTTTGGCAGTTAGCTGACATCACTAACTGACACAGCTTATGGTCTGGGCCAAGAACAATTGTATACAAAGGCACACTAATCCCTTGAAAAGAAATCCCGTCCTTTTTGTGAATATTTTTCATTTGTTTACCTCTGTCCTTTTTTGCAATTGCTATATGTCTTTGAAGAGAAAGCAGCAACAGCAAGAGCACCCTCGCCATTACCTATACTGAGGGAAGAAGTGAAAGAAGCCATCCGCAGCTTACCAGTAGGAAAGTCCCCAGGAGCAGACAACATACCAGCAGAGCTGCTCAAGCATGGTGGTGAAACAGTCATCACACATGTTACAGCTATCTGTCAGAGGATTTGGGAGACAAAACAGTGGCCAACAGAATGAACACAATCACTCATCATACCCCTGCCCAAGAAGTGGAATTTACGCCAATGCCAAAACTATAGAACAATCAGCCTCATCAGCCACGCCAGCAAGATCATGCTCAAAGTTATTTTGAATCGACTAAAGAAGGAGGCAGAAGAACACCTTGCAGAGGAACAAGCTGGGTTCAGGGCAGGCAGGAGCACAATCGAACAGATTTTTAACTGCCACATCCTAATGGAAAAACATCTTCAACATCAGAGAGACCTGTTCCACAACTTCATCGGCTTCAAGAAGGCTTTCGACAGAGTATGGCACGAAGGCCTGTGGCAGGTCCTCAGAATGTTTGGCATTGAAGAAGGACTAGTGCAAACCATTCAAGCACTATACAACACCACAAACAGTGCAGTCCTTCTGAACAATCAGGTCGGAGACTACTTCAAAACCACAGTTGGGGTCCGACAAGGATGCCTGTTATCTCCAGTCCTGTTTAATCTGTTCTTGGAAAACATTATGAGAGAGACCCTCCATGACTTCCACTCTACCATCTTCATTGGCGGCAGACCCCTTAACAACTTGCGGTTTTCCGATGACATTGACCTCATGGGCGGAAGTAACACAAAGCTGCAAGATCTTACGACCAGACTTGAGAACAGAGCTGGAGCATATGGGATGGAGGTGAGCTCTGAGAAAAGTAAAGTACTTGTGAACAGCACGAGCAACGCCACTGCTAAAATTTACATGAACGGCCAGCAGCTGGAGGAGGTAGACGCTTTTAAATACCTTGGCGCTACACTCACAAAGGACGGGCGATCGACGACAGAAATCAAAGTCAGAATAGCCATGGCAACATCTTCCATGACGAAACTCACCACCATATGGAAAAGTAAAGAGATCAGTTTCCCAATCAAACTAAAGCTCTACAAAGCCCTAATTCAGACAATCCTGCTGTACGGAAGTGAAACCTGGACATTGACTGCTGAAACAGCAAAGTGAATCCAGTCATTTGAAACAAAATGCCATAGAAAACTCCTGGGCATATCCTGGAGAGAACGCAAGACCAATGAATTTGTCAAGAGTCAAATAACACGGCTGGCAGGTCCACAGGAACCCCTTCTCACCATCGTCAAGAAGAAAAAGCTGACATGGTTCGGCCACGTCACCCGCCACAACACTCTGCCAAAAACAGTACTGCAGGGAACACTCGAAGGTGGCAGAAAGAGGGGAAGACAGAACAAGCCATGGATGGACAACATCAGAGAATGGACCAGGATAAATGACTCGGCACTACTGCGCAGAGCCGAGGACCGAGATGGATGGGGGAGGCCTACCATGGCATCGTCTTTCGTGTCTCCCCCACGACCGCCAAGGTCACGGGTCTGATGATGATGATGATGATGATGATGATGATGATGATGATGATGATGATGATGATGATGATGATGATGATGATATGTCTTTGATAATATTCTTTAAAAACAAGCATACATTTTGTTATTTACTTCTTTCTTACTTTCTGTCTGTCGGTCGTTTTTTTCTCTATTGCTTTTTTCTCTTCGTTTCTTTCTGTCCATCTGTATTTTGCTTTCTGCATAATATATATAAGAAAAATGAAACAAAAGAAAGAGCAGAACAATATAGGGCAGTCAACAAAAGAATCAGGAAGTCCATGACGGAGGCAAAAGAGAAATGGATCGGTGAACAGTGCCAAGGCATTGAAGAGAACATCAAGAAAAACAATAGCAAGAAAGCATATCAGCTGGTGAAAGACCTGACTAGCACGAAACAGAGAAAAGGTTAACAATCCAAGACAAAAAGGGGAAGTGTCTCACTGACGACCAGGATATTCTAAAACAGATGGACAGAATACTGCTCCGACTGTATAAACTATAGAACCGCAGGAGATCCAGAAGTCCTTAATGTACCCGAAAGCAAAGACACAGACAGTCACCCTATCCTCCGAGAAGAAGTGGAAACAGCAGTTAGATCGCTGAAAAAGGGGAAGTCAGCAGGGGCTGACAACATTCCAGCTGAGTTGGTCCAAGCTGGAGGGGAAGCCATGATCAGCGCCCTACTAAGAATCTGCAACAAGATCTGGGAGACAGGAAAATGGCCAACACCATGGACACAGTCACCATCATCACCCTCCCCAAGAAGGAAAAACTACAACAATGCCATAATTACCGCACAATCAACCTCATATGTCA
>CM054134.1:126306200-126321200 GCA_028751875.1 Rapana venosa
ACACACACACACACACACACACAAATAACAGTGACAGGCAGGGCAAAAACCTGAAAGAGAAAGTCAGATGTGACCGCACACCAGGACAAACTAAGTGTCGTAGGACCATGCCTGTCTGCTCCCCCAAAACAAACAAACAGACAGACAGACAGACAAACAAAGCGAGCAGCCCCAGTTACAGACAGACACAGTCATCGTCCTTGCCCCCACTTCCAGCACTGCAGGGAAAGGGGGGGGTGTACTCACCCAGGGTGCCGACAGGGAAGGAGCGGTGTGCCCGCAGAGAGGTGGAGATGGCGGTCTGGGTCAGGATCCACTGGTACTCCCGCCCAGTCAGCCCCAGCACCGCTGCCGTCTCCATGATGGTGAAGCACTCGCCTCCACTGCAGACAGAAGACAACAGAACAGAACAGAATAGAAGAGAAGACAACAGAACAGAACAGAATAGAAGAGAAGACAACAGAACAGAACAGAATAGAAGAGAAGACAACAGAACAGAACAGAATAGAAGAGAAGACAACAGAACAGAATAGAATAGAAGAGAAGAGAAGAGAACAGAATCAAGGACATTAGAATAGACTAGACTAGACCAGACTAGAAAAGAGGCAACAGAATAGAATAGTATCGTATAGCGGCTTTTGGTTTTTTTTTACAAGGAAGTGTGCATGCTGAGTATCTGTGCAAGTTCTAAGCCATAGTCGCTGTCATCTTCATTGTTATCTTCATTGTTATCACCATTGTCATCACCATTGTCATCTCCATGATGATCATCTTTGTCATCATCCTCGGTGTCTGTCTCCTCATCGCCCTTGTTGTAGTTGTCTATGTCCTCCACACCATTTACATCCTCGTCATTGCCATCATCCTCATCATTGCCATCATCCTCATCATGGCCATCATCCTCATTATGGCATCGTTCTCATCATGGCCATCATGCTCATCATGGCCATCATTCTCATCATGGCCATCATCCTCATCATGGCCATCATCCTCATCATGGCCATCATGCTCATCGTGGCCATCATCCTCACCATGGCCATCATTCTCATCATGACCATCATCCTCATCATGGCCATCATCCTCATTATCGCCATCTTACAATGTAGCTGTCACTCATATTGCAACATTACCATTGGTGTAAACTATCCAACTATTTTCTTCATTCTCAATAAATATTAGATATAACCCGTCTCTCCTGAAGTCTATAACACCATGGTTTTGCAGGAAAAGGAAGAGAGCAGGGACGGTGGTGAGCAGGAAATGAAGCATAAACAAATAGATGTTTCAAATGAAGTCCAAAACAGGACATACAACTGTATCGGTGGGAATGCATTTGGAATAGCAACCTACACAACTGCCATTGATTTGCTCGCGAAAGTGCATAATTCGGAACGGAGTTGATTAGCCTGCACAGAAGGGCGCTGATCTGTTCCGAGTTGACACATGGTTACTGACAGACGGCAGAGAAGGACCGGACATGCAATAGAATGTAAGCATGCTTCTGTTTCTGGAAAAAAAACCATTGTATAGGATTACTGTTGGCACATCTGCTGGAACTTCTGTGTCTCAAAAGAGACACAAAGTGCTAGTGTTAGTTAGCCTTTGATGAAGTAAAGGAAAAACCACAGCCAGCCCCCAGCTGTCCATTGGTCACTTCACTCTTTGTCCTTGCAGCCTTCAGGCACATCTGGCACTGACCGCTAATTTGTCTGCAAATTGTTCCCTGGTCTCAAGGGGTGGTCAGTCCTCGCCTATGACCACTACCACAATGGTTGGTCCTTGGACTGACCCTTAGTGGACTGCAGTCTCTGGAGAACTCTGCCAGCAGCAGGAGCAGCGGCCTGTTTACTTGTGCTGGCGCCAATGTCCGCTTGTCCGGCCAGTTTCTGTGGCTTTTCTCAACTGTCAGGCAAAAGGTCAAGGTACGTGTATGCATATGTATGTATCCTTCAGGAGGTTCAAAAGTGGACAATGCTAAAAGTGTCTTTGTTTGTTTGTGTGTGTGTGTGCGTGTGTGTGCGCGCGCGCGTGCGTGTGTGTGTTGTGTCTGTGTGCGTGTGTGTGTTTGTGTGTGTGTGGCGGGGGGGGGGGGGGGGGGTAGATAGAACATGCTCATCATAGGGAACGCTATACAACATTGAATGTCGATGTTTAACTTGAACACAAAGAGAGGTCTTAACTTCTAACCTGATTTTGCAATGTTACTCTTTTTTTCTGCTCATCATTATGATCATCAAAAGATTTAGAATATTGTGCTGGTTTCAATACAAAAGAGCCCTCCTTCAAAAAAAGACTCGACTGGAGGCTGGACTGGTGGCCTTGCATGGCTATTTCCCAATGTTCCAACGGTCGTTGACAACCATAGCATGGGCATCATCATAACCCGGGGGAAGGTCATAGATAGGAGGCTGAACATGTACATGTAAAGATACTGACCCCGTCCCTCTGTCTGTGCCCGTCTGTCACGGCAGTCTGTCTGCAGGGTTCTCTGGATTGGTATTGCTAGTGAGCTAGTTTGTACACATGCTGCTTTAATTGTTTGGGAGGAGGGTCGCTGCGAGAGAGAGAGAGAGAGGCGGGGAGGGGGGTCGGACACATGCGTGTGTGTACACACGTACGCACAAGCCTTCCTATCTATGTAATGATTTTATGCTTATCCGAGGGTTTCAATCTTTATCTATGTATTGATAATCCAGCTTTATACTATGCTCTATCCGCTTTTTGATATTTTCTATTACTTCTAAATCCGAAAGAGAAAATATTAAAAAAAATAATTGACTCTTATTCATATTTTGGTCTTTCATTGACTTTTCTCTTGTTTATGGTTGACTAAATCACTCCAAATAAATCTAGGTGATCTGTAATAATTTTATTTTTGTCACTTTTTTCTCTTTATTGTTTTTCAACCTTTATTTTTTTTTATAGGAAATTATTTCTTTGTACAGTTATTTTGTTTTCAATCGCCCATGTCGACACTCTGTAAGTCTGAGAGCAAGTCCTTCCTGTCTTTTGCAGTGGCGGGCTATCTCTACTTTCTCAATAAAGATCTTAACCAGTACCAATTCCTTCCGTCCCCCCTGCCGCCCCTCCTGATGATGCTGTCACCGTAAATAACCCCCATCCATCTCGCGGTCATGTCTGATGTAAGTCTGGAATTGCTTCCCTGACCTTTGGGATTCAGTCGCTTTGCACTAGTCTTCGGCACAGTGGGGGTGTGGGGTGGGGGGTGACTGAATGCTTCCAGAATGGATGTGACTGGTGTTGTTGTTGGTGTTACCGTTGTTGTTAGTGTTGGTGGTGATGGTGGCGTTGGTGGCAGTGATGGTGGTGGTGGTGTGTGTGTTGAGGAGTGTTAACTTTTTGTGCGTGTGGTTTTGTGTGAAGTGTTGTGTTTATTTTTAGTTTACAGATATAAAAGAGAGTGAGTAAGAAGACAGGGAGACAGGTAAGAATACAGGGGGAGAAGATGTGTGTGTGTATGAGTGTGCGTGTGAGTGTGTGTGGGTTAGTGTGTGTGTGTGTGTGTGTGTGTGAGTATGTAAGTGTGTGTGTGTGTCTGTGTGCGTGCATTTGTGTGTGTATCTGCGTGTATGTGTGTCTGTGTTTGTGTAGGTGCATGTAATAAGCAGAGAAACAAATAGTGTGTGTATGTGTGTGTGTGTTTGTGTGTAAAACAAATTAATTTAATAGTGTGTGTGTATGTGTGTGAGTGTGTGTATGTGTGTGAGTGGGTGTATGCGTGCGTGTATGTATGTGTGTGTGTGTGTGTGTGTGTGTGTGTGTGTGTGTGTGTGTATTTAAGAAACAGACACGTACAACATGAAGACTTCCTGGTTTGAAAAAGGTTGCTACATAATGGACAGACATTGGTCTGGCTTCGGCTGTGCTTTACATTGTGTTTTGTCAAATGGCTTTGTGTATAAGGGGCACGGAGGCCGCATAATGCTAGGAAGGAATGCTTCTGTTTTGCTTTACACCACTCTGCATCTATAATAGTATGCGATTTTCTGGATAATAGATAGGAATACTTTCTTATTATTTAAATACACAAGTCTTAAAAGAATCACAGATATAGGTTTTTGTTACATTAGTTTATGTTAGAAACATTTTAATTGTACAAAAATGAGAAATAACTCTGTTACATTAGTTATATCTTAGGGACATTTTGATTGTTTAAAAATCACGTTTTGGTTACATTGGTGTTAACCTAGAAACATTTTAATTGTACAAAAAAATCGCTTATCAGTGTTTGTTACATTACTTTTTTTGTCTTAGGAAGATTGTTCCCTGCCCACTGTTTCAGCAGTCATCGAAACCTGGTACAGCCAGGCTTCAGCACACGTCACAGGGTGTTTTCACTCTTTCAAGAGTCTTGTCTGCTGAGTTCCTATCATTGTCGGTCACATGACTGAGAGTGACACAGCCTGGTGACTATAGGTGTGCACTCATGCCAGACAGCTTTATGCACCTTGTTGTCAAGGTAAAATCTTATAAGTAACTGTGTGCAGAATAGTCTTCAGAGTGGCAACCTCTTTTTTGTGCTTTGAAATACGTGTTGCTCTCATTGCCACATCTTCCACATCCGTAGCTGCCTTGATGGTGACTTTCAAGACTATCTTGTCTGTTGCCACTGTGATCATGCTGTGGTCTGTCATAGCGGTCATGACTTGATGGCAACTGACCAGTCCACCTTGTTCATAACCATTGTGATCATTGCTGTGGTCTGCCATGGTCTCTATGTCTTGTCTATAACCATTGTAATAGTGCTGTACTCTGCCGGACTGTCTATGTCTTGTTTCTAAACATTGTAATACTGCTGTGGTCTGCCATAGTGTCTATGCCTTGTCTATAAACACTGTAATCATTACTGTACCCTGCCATAGTGTCTATGCCTTACCTGTAACCACTGTAATCATTACTGTCTATCTATCTGTCCCGTAGTCTGACGACCGTGGAGGCACCCTCAAAGACTCAACAACCAGTTCCCTCCATTACTCTCTCTGTTCTGCCTTTCTCAAGGTTTTGTTGAGTTCTAGGCCTGTCCATTCGCTGATGTTATCCTCCCAGCTCTTCCTTGGTCTGCCTCTTCTTCTTCCTCCTTGGACAGTGCCTTGTAAAACTGTCTTTGCAAGTCCTTTGGATCTTGTGACATGCCCATACCATTTAAGTTTACGTTTTTTCACGATCGTTAGAAGGTTCTCATAGGATCCAATGGTTTTCTGGATTCTGTTATGCACGCTTTCGTTGCTTATGTGGTCTTTGTAGGAGATGCCAAGAAGTCTCCGAAAGCATCTCATCTCCACCGCCTGTACTCTTCTCTCCAAATCTGCAGTCAGGGTCCATGATTCACAGGCATACAGAAATATGGATATGACAAGGGAGCGCATTAGTCTGATCTTGGAGATAAGTGAGATATTTTTATCTCTCCAGATGGTGTTTAGTTTTGACAAAGCTGTTATTGTCTGTGCAGTCCTGCATACTACTTCTGGCTTGGATCCCTGGTCGGATACAATGGCTCCCAGGTACTTGAAGCTTTGAACTGTTTCCAGCTTCTGGTCATTAACCCTGATATCAGTGCTAATGCCGTTGGTGTTATTAGTCATCAGCTTGGTCTTCTCTGCACTGATTTCCATGCCGTATGTTTTGGAAGCCTTATTCAAGTATTCTGTTAGGCTGGCAAGCTCTTTTTCTGATCCTGCTATTCCATCAATGTCATCTGCGAAGCGGAGGTTTGTGATCGTTCTGCCACCAATGCTGACTGATCCTTCATGATGTTCCAGTGCATCAGCCATGATTCTCTCAAGGAAGATGTTGAAAAGAGTGAGAGAGAGTAGACAGCCCTGCCTTACTCCAAGTGTTGTTCGAAACCATTCTCCAATGTTGTTGTAGTACACTGCACTGGTGGCCTCGCTGTACAGATGTTTGATGACTCTGATCAGGTTTGCATTGATGCTGTACAAATTCATGGTTGCCCACAAAGCTGCATGCCACACCCTGTCAAATGCCTTCTTAAAATCGATAAATACGTGGTAAAGGTCTTGTTGATGTTGAAGGTACCGCTCACATAGTATTCTGAGGTTGAATATCTGTTCTGTTGTGCTGCGCCCTGCTCTGAAACCTGCTTGTTCCTCAGCAATGATGGTCTCTGCTTGTGGCTTCAGTCTATTCAATATTATCTGCAGCATGACCTTGCTTGGGTGGCATATGAGGCTGATTGTGCGGTAATTATGGCATTGTTGTAGATTTCCTTTCTTGGGGAGGGTGATGATGAGTGACTGTGTCCATGGTGTTGGCCATTTTCCTGTCTGCCAGATCTTGTTGCAGATTCTTAGTAGGGCGCTGATCATGGCTTCCCCTCCAGCTTGGACCAACTCAGCTGGAATGTTGTCAGCCCCTGCTGACTTTCCCTTTTTCAGCGATCTGACTGCTGTTTCCACTTCTTCTTGGAGGATAGGGTGACTGTCTGTGTCTTTGCTTGCGGGTACATTAAGGACTTCTGGATCTCCTGCGGTTCTATAGTTATATCATTACTGTACCCTGCCATAATGTCTATGCCTTACCTGTAACAACTGTAATCATTACTGTACCCTGCCATAGTGTCTATGCCTTGTCTATAACCACTGTAATCATTACTGTACCCTGCCTTAGTGTCTATGCCTTGTCCATAACCACTGTAATCAGTGTTGTACCCTGGCATAGTGTCTATGGCTTGTCTGCAGCCATTGTTACCACTGCCGAAGTCTCACCATACTTTCTACAGGCCTGCAGAGAGTGTAGCCACTGTGACCCGGCTGTGGTGTCCTGTCATAAGTGCTGGTTGATCTTCAATGTATTGTATGTAACTGATCAAAATTGGTAGCTGTTTGTACGTGCGTGCGTGCGTGCGCGCAGGTGTATGTGCACATGTCTGTTCGTCTGTCTGTATGTGTCTGTGTTCTGCAAACATGTCCACGAATCCTCAATACTCATGCACCTTGCGCACTTACACCTGTACCAAAGCCAAACTATGGTATATCTCAGATGCTATAGATAACGATAGATGCTGGCTGAGCGTTCGACAACGACGACGACGACGAAGAAGAAGAATTGCGAAGAAGAAGAAGAGGAAGAAGAAGAAGAAGAAGAAGAAGAAGAAGAAGAAGAAGAAGAAGAAGAAGAAGAAGAAGAAGAAGAAGAAGCAGAAGAGGAAGAAGAAGAAGAAAGAAGAAGAAGAAGAAGAAGAAGAAGAAGAAGATGAAGAAGAAGAAGAAGAAGAAGAAGAAGAAGAAGAAGAAGAAGAAGAAGAAGAAGAAGACGAAGAAGAAGAAGAAGAAGAAGAAGAAGAGAAGGAAGAAAAAGAAGAAGAAGCAGAAGAAGAAGCAGAAGAAGAAGAAGATGACTGCCCATCACTGGCACTCACCTGCCCGAGTGCAGCACGATGATTCGGGAGTCAGTGCCGATCAGTTTGTTCAGCTGGTATCTGACGTGGCTTACGTTGGTCCACTCCCGTATCAGCACTTCCTGCAGCACGGTGAAGCTGCAACACACACACACACAGACAGACAGACAGACAGACAGGCTGAAGTTAAGTCCCTCCTGTTATTGTCTATAATATCTACATGTGTCTGTGTGCCGTATTGTATGTCTTTTGTGCCTGCGTGTATGTCTGTCTTCTCCATAGCCTTTTTGTCTGTAGAGATAACTATGTGTCTGTCTGTCTGTGTGTCTGTTTGTTTGTGAAGTCTACCCCATGACTGTCTTGTATGTAGAGATAACTATGTGTCTGTCTGTCTGTCTGTGTGGCTGTTTGTGAAGTCTTCCCTATGACTTTCTTGTATGTAGAGATAACTATGTATCTGTCTGTCTGTCTGTTTGTGAAGTCTTCCCTATGACTTTCTTGTATGTAGAGATAACTATGTGTCTGTCTGTCTGTCTGTTTGTTTGTGAAGTCTACCCCATAACTGTCTTGTCTGTAGAGATAACTATCTGTCTGTCTGTCTGTCTGTTTGTGAAGTCTACCCCATGACTGTCTTGTCTGTAGAGATAACTATGTATCTGTCTGTCTGTCTGTTTGTGAAGTCTACCCCATGACATTCTTGTCTGTAGAGATAACTATGTGTCTGTCTGTCTGTCTGTTTGTGAAGTCTACCCCATGACTGTCTTTATGTAGAGATAACTATGTGTCTGTCTGTCTGTCTGTTTGTGGAATCTACCTCATGACTTTCTTGTCTGTAGAGATAACTATGTGTCTGTGTGTCTGCTTGTTTGTGAAGTCTTCCTCATGACTTTCTTGTCTGTAGAGATAACTATGTGTCTGTCTGTGTGTCTGTGTGTCTGTCTGTGAAGTCTTCCCCATGACTTTCTTGTCTGAAGAGATTGTTTTCATTCCCTGGCTAGAGCTCCCAGGTTCAGCAGTGGTGAGAGTTTATCGGTGCAGTCATATTTGCCACCCCACCATGGAGGTAGCCGCACTCCGATTTCAGGGCAGTCTGTAGAGATAATCGTGTATGTCTTTGTTTTTTGTCTTCCTAGTAAGAATCTTCTCTGTGGACACTGGTATAGATTATTCACGCAGGTTTTTTTTGCGTTATAGAGCGTAACCTATTTTGTGTGTGTGTGCATGTGTGTGTGTGATCTAGCTCAGGGCAAAAGCTCTGTCAGCTCCTGACCTCAGCGAAAGGCCAAGGCTTGCATTACCATGTTGTGCTTTGACATGTTTTATAGACTTGTTTTAGCCATCGGCAAAGGTACAGGTGGCAGATAAAGGTGTCCCATAACCTATGTGGTCGTAGGGGAGCGAGGCGTCAGAGACCTCAACTTCTCCAGGGGCCAGCATATTGAGGGCGGCGCCCATCTCCTCTACCTCGCTGCTTTACCTTCCCTGACCCTAAAGAGGCAGGTACCCATTGACAGCTGGATGAACTGGGGGACTGTACTGAAGCGAAGGCGCACAAGTGGTCACCCATCCACTGTGTAACTACGCTCGATCGTGTTTAATATTGGTTAGGGAAAGCGAGTGCTCTGACCCCTGACCTGTCCCGTTCCCGTTCCCCAGCGAGAGCAAGCTCCTAACATAACAACTGGTGTTTCCACTGAGGGAGAAGTCGTCTGTCCCAGCCTGTGTATGCCCTGCTGCATGGAAAGGCTTCATTAAAGCGGTCTTGTGCACACAGTGCGTGTAAGCTCTCGTGCATTCCCAGGTGAAAGCAGTTACATAGAGAGTACATCTTCTGTTCGGTGTTTTAAGCTACGTCACTCGCCACAACATATCTCATGTGTTTGTGCCTCCCTGTGTGTGTGTGTGTGTGTGTGCGTGTGTGTGTGTGTGTGTGCGCGCGCGCGCATGCGTGCGTGCGTGCGTGCGGCGTGCGTGCGGCGTGTGTGTGTGTGCGGCTGTCTATCTCTCTGTCTCCATGCCTGTCTGTCTCTTCCCCCAGCCCCCAGCCCTCCCGCTCACCTCCTGATCTGTAGAAAGAGCTGTGAATTATTCATGGCGGTCTTTGTGATTTTTCAGAGCGTAAAGAAATAAATCTGTAGCCAGCCATCTTTTGCCGAACATGTTTCTCTCTGTGCCCCTTATCTTTGACTCAGGACTCGGTCTGTCTGTCTGTATGTATGTCTGTTGTCAGATTCTCTATGTCTCTGCCTGTCTATCTGTCTGTCTGTCTCTCTCATTCTTTCTCTCTCTCTCTGTGCATGTGTGTGTATGGTTGCGTATTTATTGATCTATATGTGTTATATTTCCAGTAAAATGAATAAGCACTTAGGTGCTGTTTTACATTAAATCGCCATGTGCATGGAGCTTTGTACATTTTCATCTTTTCCCACTGGCACATAATAGCCTATTCTTCCGAAAGGTAGGACAGATTTCGTCATTTGCACAAGATGCTCAACATAAGTTTCCACACAGGGCCTCGATTTTCTTTTGTTTCCTTCGAAGGACTTTCAGGGAAGTGGAGTTAGAACGCGTGTTTGTATATGTGTTTGTGTCTGGAGGGAGTGTGTGCGTGCGCGTGTGTGTACGTATGTGCGTGCGTGTGCGTGCGTGCGTGCGTGCGTGGGTGTACGTGCGCGCGCGCGTGTGTGTGTGTGTGCGCGCGCGCACGCGTGTGTGCGTGTGTGTGTACTAGCGTGAGTTCGTGCATGTGTAACTATATGTGCATTCAGAGAGAGAGACAGAAAGTCAGGCAGACACAGTCTGAGACAGGGAGCATGAGCACGGGAGGCAGTGTGGGAGAGGGACACGCTGCTGAGAACATCTCCAGCCTAGCGTGTACATCAACTTCACAGCCGGCAGGCTACCACGCGTGTCAATAATGGATACCCTGACACACATCACCCCGGCCTCACCATCACACCGGCAATACCTCTATCCCGCTAGCTCTTAGGTAGCACAGCAAACAAATAAATGGCGATGTTTAACCTAGAGCGGCACAGACTGAGCCCGTTTATTATTTATCCTCAGAGCGCGTTGGCGATGAAGCCATGACAGCAGCGGGCTTGTCCGCTGACTTGGACAACAAAAACAGACCACGTACGTGGAGCATGCAGTTCCTGATTTATTTTTGTTGTTGTGGTGGACGTAGTCACGTATGCAGATTGTGTGCACATGCATGCATACATACACGTCTACACATTGGATGCACACAGGCATACTGAAATGACATAGAAAGGAAAACAGATGAAGAAGTATAGAGACACATATTATATCCACGCATGCACACATACACACACGTACACACGCGCATACACACGCATTATCTCTCTCTCTCTCTTTCTCTCTCTTTCAAGTAAACAATACTGATGCAGACAGACATAGCTAAGGAAGACAGAGACTACACACAGACCTAAAAAGAGAGTGAGACGTAGAGAGACAGAGACAGATAAAATGCAAGAAAGCAAGAACGACTGGGATAAGATCAAACAAAAGCAAGAATCCGATAAAATATCAGAAGAAAAAGATGGAAAAACGACAGAGAAACTACACACATACGCAATAAAACAACAGCAAAAGCACCCCCCTTTCACCCAAACCAAAACAAAAAGAAAACACATAGAAATCCAAACACACGAACGACAAAATGTAAGACAGACAAACAAAAAAGAAAGAAAGAAACACGGTCTTGCAATTGACCATTTGGTCATTATCCTGGTATTTACAACAAAACACACTCAAGGCCTATCGATTGGAATTGGAGAGCGAGAGAACGAGCGAGAGAGAGCGAGATGGAGAGAGAAAGAGAGATAGAGAGAGAGAGACAGAGAGAGAGACAGAGATAGACAGAGACAGAGATAGAGTGAGAGACAGAGATAGAGAAACAGAGACAGAGACAGAGAGAGCATACTTCAGATTAGGATATCAGGGATCTTGAAGTAAAAAAACAACAAAAGTCATGTTTTTGCTTGTGCGGACTTGCCTTTGGTTTTGTTTGCTGTGTTTTTTCTGTCTTGTGTCTGGTATTTTCCTTTGCTGGGGTTTCTTTTGGTGGCTGCTTTTATTGCCAGTAGCGTTCTGCTAGCTACCTTGCATGTGAATTCATGGCCTCAGACAGATTGCAACCGAAGGGAAAACAAACAGCGCCTAAACTTACTGAAAACAGAACAAAGAGACATTTAAAACCCTGAACAACTTGAAAATACGCTCTGTGTGTGTGTGTGTGTGTGTGTGTGTGTGTGTGTGTGTGTGTGTGTGTGTGTGTGTGTGTGTATGTGTGTTTGTGTGTGTGTGCGCGCGTAAGTGTATGTGTGTTTGTGTGTGTGACTCTGTGCGTCTATAACTCTGTGTGTGTGTGTGTGTGTGTGTGTGTGTGTGCGTGCGTGCGTGCGTCCGTATGTGTGCGTTACGACTCCAGCTTTCCTTTCTTTTATGTTGACGATGTGTTGTTGAAGACCGCAGCTGACTGGTGACATTCTCAATCTGCCATAGTTGTCCCTGGAGCCCAGCGGGGTCTGCGTGCTGTGTCCTGCCTTCGTCTGCATGTTGGGGCTCGAGGTCAAGCCCAATCGTTTAGAGATGAATATTTCATGGACTCTCAGGACAATTGCAATTGAATTGTTAATGAAAGCGTGATTGGATTTCTGTCGTAGGCGAAGCTGCTTTTTCACCATGTTGTGAGTTGAGAAACAGTTTGTTCTTCTCTTTACACTGATAGTACCCTAACATGACAGGGCAGTAGTATCCAACACTTACTGCAACAGTTTCAGAGAGTTATTAAGCAAGGAAAGGTCTTGTTTTCATCATGACAGGCAAGATAGGTTACTAAACGACGGTGGTGGGGCTACAGATGCTTTTCTCTGGATCTATAATGCAAGTGTGAGGGATGTATATATACAACATGTTCTCATGTTGAATAAGTTGTTACAGTATCTTCTTTATGACCTACAAAGTAGAGAAAAAGCAAAAAAACCCCTTGTTTGCAATTATGCTGCTGTTGTTGTTGTTATTATTGTTGTTGTTGTTGCTGTTGATGATGATGATGATGATGATGATGATGATGATGATGATGATGATGATGATGTCACAATAATAATGATGATCAAAGGGAGAGACTCATTGCTTTCTCAAAATCATAGACACTTGTGGACACTAAGTTTGTGTAAGAGATAGAGAAATAGAAATAGCGACAGAGACAGAGGAAGATTCTGTATATTGCTTTGAATGAGTTGGGTAAGGTAAAGATAAAGGTAAAGGTGCCCCATAAACTTTGTGGTCGTAGGGGTGTGAGACATCGGAGACATCAACTTCTCCAGGGACCAATATATTGAGGGCGGCGTCCATCTCCTCTTCCTCGCTGCTTTACTTTTAATGACTCTAAAGAGGCAGGAACCCATTTAAGCTGGGTGAAGTGGGGGACTGTACTGAAGCCAAGGCCCGCAAACAGTCACCATCCAACTGGTAACCACGATGGATGCTGCTGAGTTAACTCTACCTGAGGAAACGAGTGCTCTGACCTCTGAGCTATCCCGTCCCTGCAGTTGTAGTTGGGTAAGCGTGAGTAATCAAGCCCTTGCATCAGAGTTGACTGCTGTCAGTCTAACATATCTAATTCATTAGCCAAATCCTCAACTGATACAGGAGAGCAATAAGCAGGCAGTAAACCGCGTCAGGAACCATTACGTTGCAGTGTAAACATGGCAGTTTCCGCCCACAGCCATGCAGGCACACGCTTCCATTATTCACTCTCAGAACTCATTGCCAATGCGGAGTCACCAGCAAACTATCGGTCACACTGTGATTTGCTGGCAGAAACAGGCAATAAATACAGAACCCCTCTTCAGCAGAGCTCTACCGTGTAGTGGATGTTGGATAAGTACACGCTGGCTTTGACAGTGTGTTCTGATGGATAAGTATGAGTATATGCTTGCAGGAATATGATTACGCGCGTGCGCGCGCACGCGCACACATACACACACTCACGCGCGCACACACACACATGCATGCACGCACGCACATACGCATATACATACACACACATCCTGGATCACCTCACAGGATGTCAACCTGGGGAACGCTCAAAAGCATCAACAGCAACAACAACAACAACAACAACAAAGGCAACAGTAATACCACTCCCTCCAAATAACAATGGCAGAGCCACAGCAACAACCACAGCAATAAAAACACCAACAAAGAGCCCTCGACAACAACAACAAAAATCAGCAACAATAACAACAGCGGCAGCAATAAAAGCAGCAGTAACCCCCTCCCCAATGACAATGACGACTGTCAAACCAACAACCACCACAACAAAAGCAACAGAAAAAAAATCTCCGACAACTACAACCACAACAACAAAAGCAACAGCAACATACAAGCAAACAAACCAAACATTGCACAAACAGCAACAAGCTGTTTGGATTCCCTGTACACGTTTTCTTCGGAGGATGTCGCCTTCCTATTCTTGTTCATCCTTCCTCTCCTTTTCCTTTACTTTCTTGCGAACATTATCACAAAGATCTTCACTGCTCTGAACAAAATATTCCACAATGATACCAGCCGCCATGGCGCAGTGGTTAGCGCCTTGGGTTACGGACTGGAAGGGCGCGGGTTCGATTCCCATAAGAGTCATAGGGATTTTTCGGACTCCGGCCGGCTCCTACCCAGAGTGAGTGTGCTGTGGGCTCAGTGGGAGGACTGGGACCACACAGTCGAGCTTCATCCACTTAACGGATGCGAGTTTGAGAGTGTTGCTCAAATTACCTGACCAACACTGCAGGTGTCTGTATCTCTCGGGCCCGGTTGACGCCGGGATATATTATGATAGTAAGCGTAGAGTACAGCCCTGTCAAGTAGTCTCAAAGCATATGCACTTCCACAGCAGCAGCATTACGTCATCCTCATTGTCATTGATCATCATGCATTAACAAAAAATTGCCTCTGATTCGGTGGTCCCCGTTTCTCTAGTCTCATGGTGACCTCAGATTCGGTTTGCCCATACACTTCTGTGCCTGTGGTGAGTTTGTGTCAAAACCTTTGGGGTTGGAGGTTCGCGGGGTACGATCGTTGGAGGGACGTTGTGGTGGTTGCCACCTTGGGTGGGCAACTCACTCAGTCTGGCTCCGCGACTGAGCTAATACTGTCGTTAGTAGGGGTCTTAGTAGGTGGTGTGCTGCGTATGTTAGCTCAGAACAGGCACCACTGAACACCACCAAAGTGACCCAGCAGCAGTGCAGGGCCCCTCTGGCTGGTGGCCCCACGGCGGACTGATAGTGATGGGCTCCCTGTGGACCTCTGACTCTGAGGATGAGACATAACGAATCTGGGTGTGGTTGTGGCGGGGAGATTGGAATGAGCGGCGTGGGAACAGTAGGACGGGGGTCGTCAGAAGATGAGGCAGAAAAAAAAATTCCACAATGATATCCCCTCATTGTTATCCTTCCACCATGACGGGTCCCCCGTTAAGATCTTTAGCAAACACATAGTTCTACCCTAAAGGAATGGTTTACTTCTGTTGCCGAAGGGCAGGAGTCCTAACAGGCCATTAACCACGCTGACAGAAAGGGCTCTGGCATTAAACCGAT
>CM054134.1:126326200-126336200 GCA_028751875.1 Rapana venosa
CAAAGCGTGCTGGGGTTGATATCATATCAACCCATATATAGATCAATGTTTACACATGTACTCTATATGAATATGAAAACTTGGGTCATATCTGATTTTAATGACAAGAATAACGTCAGTGACACTTAAATCACTCTCTTAAGTTACAAGTCGTGTTCTGTACTTTTATTCATGAAATATCTTTTTAGATGTGTTTTATACTGATTTTTGTGTGTGTGTGTGAGTGTGTGTGTGAGTGTGTGTGTGTATGTAAGCTGTGCGTTTCATGCTGGATTAGTAGGCTGTGAGTGTGTCGTGTACTGCAGACAAGGGGAAGCAATGTTGGTGTGCAGCAGATTGTGTTTCATTATTGCCAGCAGATTGTGTTTCATTATTGCCAGCAGATTGTGTTTCATTATTGCCAGCAGATTGTGTTTCATTATTGCCAGCAGATTGTGTTTCATTATTGCCAGCAGATTGTGTTTCATTATTGCCAGCAGATTGTGTTTCATTATTGCCAGCAGATTGTGTTTCATTATTGCCAGCAGATTGTGTTTCATTATTGCCAACAGATTGTGTTTCATTATTGCCAGCAGATTGTGTTTCATTATTGCCAGCAGATTGTGTTTCATTATTGCCAGCAGATTGTGTTTCATTATTGCCAGCAGATTGTGTTTCATTATTGCCAACAGATTGTGTTTCATTATTGCCAACAGATTGTGTTTCATTATTGCCAGCAGATTGTGTTTCATTATTGCCAGCAGATTGTGTTTCATTATTGCCAGCAGATTGTGTTTCATTATTGCCAGCAGATTGTGTTTCATTATTGCCAGCAGATTGTGTTTCATTATTGCCAGCAGATTGTGTTTCATTATTGCCAGCAGATTGTGTTTCATTATTGCCAGCAGATTGTGTTTCATTATTGCCAGCAGATTGTGTTTCATTATTGCCAGCAGATTGTGTTTCATTATTGCCAACAGATTGTGTTTCATTATTGCCAGCAGATTGTGTTTCATTATTGCCAGCAGATTGTGTTTCATTATTGCCAGCAGATTGTGTTTCATTATTGCCAGCAGATTGTGTTTCATTATTGCCAGCAGATTGTGTTTCATTATTGCCAGCAGATGGTGCAAAATGCGGGTTGATGTACCGAATATTTTGATTGTATAATTTTACGAATTGTCCAGGTGCGCACTCTCATTTATCCGAGCCTGAGCACTCACGCATAGCAGACCCAGAAACATTCATTCACACACACGCACTCACACACATACACACACATATATATGCCACACGGAAGAGTACGTTGTAGAATAAAGGAACACAATAGAATTAGAGAGAGAGAGGGGGGAGAGAAAGACAGACAGACAGACAGATAAAAAGAGAGGCAAACAGACAAACAGAGACAGATACAGACAGATAGACAGACACACGGACACAAACAGAGGCAGGGAGAAGGAAAAGCAAAGAGGCAGAGACAGAGACAGACATGTCAGTTGCTCAAGAAAACTACAAGCAACTGACCACAATCTAAACACTTCAAGGCATTGTTTAAGTGCAATAGTCAAAGAAACCGGTCAGCAGTGGATTTGTAATGACAGCTTAGGTTAACAGGACTACTATTTCGAAACAAGCACTAACAGAAATGAACCAGAAAAAGTATAAATAGAGTAAACTGTAACTAATTATCATGATTAAATATTGCGCAATCCCACCATGACTGTCAAATACTGACTAACGTGGAGAAAAAGTAATTATGCAAAATCGTTATTGGCATCCTTTCTTACATACTCAACGATGTATCATCTAGTTCACCGCGTGTCTTGCTGGATCTCGCAGCCCCTACCTTGCAGCAGTGACTCTCCCAAGCCTTACAGACGAAGCTGATGCCTGGGCAGCAAGACAGGGAGGAGCGCCTGGCCAGCCGCCTGTGTACCCGGGACATTGAGCAGGTCACGTTTTCACATCCACTTGCTCTTTGCTGTGCCAAAGTTCTGGCTGTGCCTCTTTCATCATCCCCCTTCTCACGCTGCTACACTGGACCTGCACTGGCTGGCCTATCCTGTTGCCACCAGAATGTTGAAGAAAGATGGCATTTGGATGGTTCAGAAACGTTTTGAAGAAACCAGACATTTCAAATTCTTTTATTTCGAGGATAATGAATAAGCACACTGGTGCTTTTTGCATCCAGCCCCCGCTCTTTTGGATACATGTTTACATTTGAATGGCTTAGAAAAATGTCGAAGAAGTCTGGTATTTGGATGGTAGAGAAACACTTCTTTCTGTATTGGAACAGCTGAAAGGTCCATTTTGATTCCAAGTTCCAATATTTTGCTAACGTGGTTGTTTTGATTTACACTTTCACTTCTTATATCCTCTTGGTGCTCGTGCGGTTCTATTTGTCTGTCTTTCTGTGTGTCTGTCTTTCTGTTTGTCTGTCTACATGTGTGTCTGGTAGTCTTCTTGTCATTGAAATGAAAGTTTCGCGCAAGCGTGTATCTCTTACGATGTCCATTTTAGCGCAGAGTTACATTTTTATTTATTTATCTGGTTGTCTGCCTCTGTGTGTATGTCTGTGTGTGTGCGCCCGTGCGTGTGTGTGTGCGTGTGTGTGCGTGTGTGGGATGATCAAAGATGGCTGAATCTACATGCATATCATGTTTTCCTGCTGCGTGTCCCATTGATTTGGTGTTTTTTCATTAGTCTTCTCTTCCCTCCGCCTATAACCAGCCCCAAATGCGGTTTTCAAGGATGGTGTAAATCACACACTCGTCCTTCCTGATTGATGCCCCCGTCAATAGACACACATCCCTGGGTCCGTGCCAGCACTGCTGTCAGTTATTGGTGTAAGCCAAGTGCCCAGACCTACTTTAGGATGTTGTAATGCTTTGAAAATATGATAATGTCGAGACTGTCTTCTGCCATGACACGCTCTTAGCGTAGCGGGATGCACTCTGCCTTAAAAGAGATAAAATCAGCGCATTGAAGGTGGCTGCCTATGTGTAGAGGTACTGAGAACATCTAATTTTTCGTTTTTATGTTATTCTTTATTTTACTTTCATTTTATTTGTAAAAAAACAGAAAATCGATAAAATACATAAGCGCATTTCTCACTCAAAGCGTACCTACAGGCTCACAGTGGTATTCGGGTGTAATACGTTAGCTAGTGAGCATATTATGGGTGGCCCCAAGTGTGTTTAGCTGAGAAACCCACCACCACCACCACCACCACCAACAACAACAAAACAACAAGAGCGGTAACAATAAAAAAAAAAAGCAGATACATTTTGGAACACACACGGAAAAAAACAATGATGGGATATTCTGCAAAACATTTTGATTTAATTATCGAGTTTTATCATTCCTGTAAGGCCGAAAACAGACACACAAAAAAGCAAACACGGAAGCAAAACAGAATTACAAATAAAACAAAACACGTCAGCAGCAAAGGCAGCTGATAAGTCACAGGCATTCAACCATGGTTTGATTGATTTGCCATCACTGGGCATATTTCTTCCATTTTGTTTCTTTCCTTCCCTAGAATTCTAATCCTTTGTAGTCATATTTCATGGAGGAAAAAAAACCCTAAAAGGTAGGAGATGGGATGATTAGAAGAGGGTGTAAGAAAAAAGGCTTTGTTTGGGGAAAAAATCATGTCGGCTGAAATGACAGATAGATTATTAGCGCACATACATGTTTATGTTTTGTTTGTCTGTTTTGCCTGCTTGTGTGGGCTTCTTCAGTTGTTTTCCTCTTTGTTTGTGAGTTGAGTTCACTGATGGGTTGGAACAAAACCTGGGTAGTTTTGTGTTTAAATGGGCAGCGGTTGGTGGCTGGCTAGTTAGCTGCTGTAGGTCACTTCACTTTGTTCAGTCATTGAATGTGAAATATTTTGTATCATGTTTATACTGCTTTCAAAGTTTAGAGGTAAAGTTTGATATAAGCGTTGCTTGAGAGAGACAGAGAGACAGAGACAGAGACAGGCAGTTAGGCAGGCATACAGACAGACAGACAGACAGAGATCAAGAAATTTGCTCCAACGCTGAACAAATCTTGGCTTCACAAAGTTTGGTTGGATCATATGCAAATAAGACACAGACAGAAACAAAACCTAGCGATAGCATAATTTTAAAAGGACCAAGACAGAAAGACAAGATTCGCAGCCAGTACCAGCATCTCAAGCATCTTAGCCAGTCTACAGCAAGCACAGACAGGATACAGATAATGACGTCAGGAAGGACACACAGACAGGATACAGATAGTGCAGGTCAGGAAGGACACACAGACAGGATACAGATAGTGCAGGTCAGGAAGGACACACAGACAGGATACAGATAATGACGTCATGAAGGACACACAGACAGGATACAGATAATGCAGGTCAGGAAGGACACACAGACAGGGTACAGATAATGACGTCATGAAGGACACACAGACAGGATACAGATAATGCAGGTCAGGAAGGACACACAGACAGGATACAGATAATGACGTCATGAAGGACCACAATCAAGAGCTACAGTTCTCCTCCCTCCATCCTGAGCCTTTAGCATCGGCAGTGGTGAGTGGTGAGTGGTGATGTGCCAGGTACTCACTGCGGAAAGCCTAAAAGCGTGCTGACTATGATAGTATGAGATCTACTTCTGAGACAGCTTGTGCAAGAAAATGACCGTTACCAGGACAGTCGCTTGGGATAAGCTAAATGTGCGATCTGAAATAATGCTGATTTATTCAGTTACTTTTGGCATCCTCTAATATCAAGGTTTAAAAAAAAAATCAATAGTTGACTCGTGACTGGTCAAATATAGAATGAAAACGGCTGCTGACAAAGAACACTTCAGATTTCTGATGACAGAACGAATATCAATCCATTATGCACAAAGCGTGTTTGTTTCGTAATGTGAGCACATGGGCCTATGAGTGTGTGTCTGCGTGTGTGTAATAGTAGTATTAATAATAATAATAATAATAATAATAATAATAATAATAATAATAATAATAATAATAATAATAATAATAATACCAAAAGACATATTATATAGTGCTAATTTGTCTTTGCAAGATATATGCTATATCAATTCCTTTCAAAGCTTTTTCACTGGAGCCAGTTTTACAGTCATGCAACCAATAACAATTAATAGTTCTAACAAGTCCAAATGCGCACTCACACATGCACGCGCCACACAATCAAACGCACACACACACATAAACACACACACATCCACAAACACACACACTCACACAAACACACACACACACACACACTCACACACACACACACACACAAACACACTCGTTTTGTTACTTGTTTCCTTACCCAAACTAGCATCTCCCCGCTGTTTCTCTTGACCATGTGAATATTCATGGGGCCATATTCTCGCTCATGCCACTCCCCCACCATGTCGCTTTGTTCGTTTCCTTCCTCCTGCTTGTCTTCCCTTCTCTAAAATATCACCAAGGGGAAGCTTTTCATTGTTATTACTCAGCACTGTCCTGCTGCTCAGTCTAAATTTCGAGAAATGAATTCAACCAAAACTACAAATGCTCCCCATTTTGCACATACATTATGTTAGTTTCTTTGTTGTTGTTGTGGTTGTTGTTGTTTCTTGTTGATGGGTGTTTTGAATTCTAACAACCCAAGGGTGCCGGACAAGGTGTAGTCTCGTTAGCTCATCTCTCCAGGGCAGTGTTCTTCTTCGTCGTCAAAGGCTCAGACAGCGACTGTTGTTCTCTGTTAAATGAGCGAAAATGCGTCACGCTGCCGTTAAGCGCCTGACAAGTCAGGCCCTCCGACTTCGGCATACGAGAGAGTTGGTATCTTTAAAGTGTTTTTTTCTGAAAAAAGAGGCGGGAGAATGGACCAAGAAAGCAAAAACTACACGAAGGAGGTGTTAGGAAGAAAAGGAACAAGGCAAAAAAGAGGGTAATAGAAAAGAGGAAATTTCTAGCACAGAATGTCCAGAAAGTAGGGATGCTATTTATACTGACAGGCCCCTGACATCCCCATGGGGGACATAAGGGGATGACTGTCCGTCTGTTACTACCCATGCACTGGGTAAGAAGTTTCTGTGTGCAGCTGTTGCTATGTACCTCGCCATATGAGCAGGCGCCCTTCCAGTCAGGAACATCTCTCTTTTCTCTGTCTATGGAGTGGAAAGCACGTTCTGCTCAGAGACAGTCATGAATAAAGACAACTTGAGTGCAAGTGGCGTTTCACATCGTAACATCTTATTACTTGCCACTCAGTTCTGCTTGCCTGAAATATTATGATTACAGAGTAAGGTGATATAAAAAAAAATTCTCACATTCTTCCTTACCACCACAATTGGATCATTTGTCATAGTTAAACACGATTTTTGCACTCTGCAATCTTCCTTCATCAACCCTACTTAAAGAGCAATAGCAGTAATTAATCACTTTTCTCAGAGGATCAGGAATAATTCTTTTGTTTGACGCCAATCCAAATTACGGGCTGGCATTTCTGGTTCCATCAACTTCTGGCCAAGACAAACGACTCTCATCACAGCTCATTAGCGCTGACAGGAAAGAAGAGGCGGCAGCAGCCCTGGCTTGCTGGCTTCCAGCAGGGAGAGCCTAGATAGCAGAAGGCGGGCAGGCAGAGAGGGGTCATTTCCTTGTTGCTGCAATTACAGCAGCCCTGGGAGCTAGCTGCCTGCCCTGCTGCCTTCAGGATTCGGGGACCGGGGAGAGAGAGGGAGGGGGGGGGGTGGTTGGAGTGATAGAGCAGGTATGGAAGGAGAGAGAGACAGTGAGAGAGACAGAGAGACAAAGAAAGACAGAGAGAGACAGAGAGAGACAGGGAGAGAGAGACAGAGACAGACAGACAGACAGAGAAAGAGATAGAGATAGAGATACAGAGAAAAAGTATGTTCTTTCGAGCCAGAAGGCCCATAGAGTCGGAGCTTATCCCGGTTTCTGTAGCGTTAAGCGAACTGATGGTTTTCCACCACCCCTGTGACAGGACGCTAGTCTGTCGCCAGATACTTCCCCAGCAGAGCTGGTACCCACTTGTACACCTGGGTGGAGTGAGGAAAATAGGAGTAAAGTGTCTTTCCCAAGGACACAACACCGAGCCGAGCGGGGATCGAACCCGCGACCTCTGGATCACGAGTTTCCCGTCTAAACCACTCGACCACGGTGCCTCCTTGAGATACAGAGAGAGGACATTAATTTTAGTCTGTACCAAATTATGTTTTTCCACTGACACTGGTTTTAAGTTTAAAAGAAGCACTGAAGAAAGTTACCATCAGGGACATTGATAGGAACACAGCACCTTTTGGCATTTCCATCTTTGAACAATTCAGCTAGACAGCAGACAGACAAAAACAGTATGACAAGCAGAACAGGAATCAAAGTCATTAGTATACTTGTATGCTACCTTTTTCCCCATTTTTATATTTATTTGTGTGGGGGATACAAAGTCAACACTATTGTGAATACAGAAAAACGGATTTCTGCTGGAGCGACAATGGAAACAAAATCTATAGAAACACTCTCTTTCTCTTTGTCTGTCTGTGTCTGTGTCAGTCTGTTGGTCTGTCTCTCTACCTGCCTGCCTGCCTGCCTTCCCATCTCTCTAAATCTCTGTCTTTATCTCTGTCTCTCTGTAAGTTTGTCACTCTCCATCTCTCTCTCTCTCTGTCTCTCTCTCTCCCCTACACACAAAGATTCATTCATATTCATTCATTAATTCATTCATTCCCTCTCTTTCCAGCGCTTATTCTCTCTTTCCAGCAACATTCACTCTGTCAGAACAATGTTCAACGTAACCACGCAATACCTGCCTAACCATTATTTTCACTTTGATGTCAGCAGAAGCAGAGGACAGTTTCCACTACAAGCTAACATTGCAGCAACAAGGAAATGCCAGCATCACTGGACTAGGCTTGACAGGGGATCCTGCAAATAGCTGATTCATTCCTCTTCTTCCCTGTCTGCACTGATGAGTTGTGAGCAGAGTTGTTGGCCTTTGCCTGCATGCGATTGGTTCCAGAAATGTCAGGTGTCTCTCTGTTTGGCGTCGAATGAAAGACTCTATTCATTGGCCTTTGCCAGAGTGCAACTACTTCCAGAATTGTCAGGTGGTCGTATGTTTAGTGTCGAATAAAAGACTAGATTTGCATTTCCTTATGATCAATTTATCACTGCTATTATTTTTTTGTATTGTTGTCTGAAAACAAATGTGATTGGATTGCGTGCATGGCCTACTAATTAAGAAAGTTTAAAGAGAGTTATAAAGAAATGGAGCTCTAAAATAAGTTATAATGCCCTTTTGGTCATTGACAATGCTAGGGTGTTGGTGAACTTCCCGTAGTTTTACAGCCTAAATCAGAAAAATAACATACCTAAAAATTAATGAAAACAAAAATATTGTAGCTAACATATTATCTAATTCAAAGAACTCATACATATAACTACACACACAACACAAACGTCCGCACACTCACACACATACGCACACACACCGCTAGGTTGTGATCAATCATGACTTGCATGATTTATTATCTGTTTTTGGCTGTTTTCTAAAGGTGTCATTAACGTGTTTGAAATATAGAGATTGGAAGCAAACATTTCATTTTGTGTGTAATTATTGTTTTGGCTTCTTAGTGTATGAAGTTTCTCAAATTGTGAGCAAATTCATCAAATGCTCTCCCTTTCTTCTCTCCTTCTCTCCCTCCCTCTGTGTGTGTGTTCCTGGCTGTCTGTCAGTCTGTCTGTCTGTCTGTTTGTCTGTCTTTCTGTCTCCGTCCCTGGCTGTCTGTGTCTATCTGTTTATCTGTTGGTCTGTCTCTCTCTCTATCTCTTTGTCTGTCTGCCTGTATTTCTGTCTCTTGTTTGGTAGTCTCTAAACAGGGCAAGAGGCAGTTGGAAGAAGAAGTGTGTGAATGCTTATTTGCAGCCTATGAAAAATAACGATGATGCAATTATCCTCTCTCTCTCTGTCCTTCCAGACTTGCTCTAACATTCCAATCGCCCCTCTCCTCTCTACCCCCCCCCCCCCCCCCCCCTCCCCTGAATCCTGAAGGCAGCAGGGCAGGCAGCTAGCTCCCAGGGCTGCTGTAATTGCAGCAACAAGGAAATGACCCCCTCTCTGCCTGCCCGCCTTCTGCTATCTAGGCTCTCCCTGCTGGAAGCCAGCAAGCCAGGGCTGCTGCCGCCTCTTCTTTCCTGTCAGCGCTAATGAGCTGTGATGAGAGTCGTTTGTCTTGGCTACAAAACAACACATTCACATTTGTCAGCTGTCAATCAGTGTGGTGGTAATAAAGTATCAGTAGTTTTATTGTCCTTCAAGGGGGATTAATTGCTGTTGCTCCTGAATTAGGGCTGGTCAGGAAATGATAAGAATGGATAACAGCAGAGATGTGTGATACATGATGTAACATTTTTTAGTGTTGATGATGGTGTGTGTCTGTGTGTGTGTGGGGGTGGGGGGGGTGGGGGTGGGGGGTGGGGGGGGGTTCTATGTGTTTGTGTTTCCTGTTTTTCTCCTTGGCTAAAACAGAGAAGAGAAAGAGCCTTTTCGCTCTACATATACACTAATAGACCCCCAAATCTTCATGCATGTATTCACACACATACACACACGAGTGTGCGCATGCACAAGCAAACACACACACACAATTTTGCACACAAGGCCACACGCTCACTAAGCCCAACCATGCCCACGTTCCTACATACAGCCACATAATTATGTATTGACGTACAAGCAAACCAACAGACTGAAACACCCAACGATGATGGAAACACCCGACAACGATGATGGAAACACCCAACGATGATGGAAACACCCGACAACGATGGAAACACCCAACGATGATGGAAACACCCGACAACGATGATGGAAACACCCGACAACGATGATGGAAACACCCAACGATGATGGAAACACCCGACAACGATGGAAACACCCAACGATGATGGAAACACCCAACGATGATGGAAACACCCAACGATGATGGAAACACCCGACAATGATGGAAACACCCAACGATGATGGAAA
>CM054134.1:126341200-126451200 GCA_028751875.1 Rapana venosa
TTTGTATTGAGGGTTGATGTGTAAATGATTGGGCAGCGTTGATTTTTGTTTGCAGTTGCGTATGTAATTCATAAACTTAAACTTTATGTTATGTTAGTTTGAGGATAAGTTGATGCGTGTAAATGATTGATGGAGCAAGTCGCTTCGTTTTGTGTTTGGTTGCAGGGTTCAGAGTATATATGATGATCATATGTTGTGTGATTATTGATTATATATATTATTGATTATATTGATTAATCCTAGGGTCCACAAGTCCCGGGGTCAAATCTCGGCGGTGGCATCTGGCGAAATAAAGGTGACGATTTTCCGATTTTCCAGGACAATCTGAAGGTGCAGATCTGCTAGTGCCTTATTATTGTGTGTATATACACACGAAAAAGATCCAATATGCACAATAACGAACCCCTAACAGATGAGGAAAATACGCACAATGTCGTCATTGGCGAAGCTTGCAGCTCCAGCTGATAAAAGAAAACCAAGAAGGGAGCCACGTTGCTGGTGTTGGTGTGACGACAAGTGAACAAACAGAAGAGTCGACAATCAGAAGAACAGGGTGGGGAATGCAATAGAAGATGATAGCGAAAACACTCACACAAGCATAGGTATAGACGGACAAATCAAACACACAAGTTCGCTGACGCACACACACTCATACATACACACGCACGCAAGCACACACACACACATTCTAATATCACGTAATGTGAAAAGACGTTAAATTAAAGAAGAACACACACACACACACACACACACATATCGGCCCAGAAATGGTCACCAGACACTCAGCATAGCACGCTATGGTTCAATGCAGAAGCCAGATTAATTGTGTTTTTTTAGAAATCAGTGTGAAAAAACCTACACACATGAAATAGAAGAAAAGAGAGAAAAGACGGAACAGCTGATTCAGGAACAAAGGCTGTGTCACCACCGCCACTAGCAACAACAACAACAACAACACCAGCAACAACTAAAACAGCGAGATATACCCAACTGCGACTACCACAACCATCACCACCACTAGCAACAACAACAACACCACCAGCAACAACTAAAACAGCGAGATATACCCAACTGCGACTTCCACAACCATCACCACCACTGCAACAACAAAAACAACACCAGCAACAACTAAAACAGCGAGATATACCAGCTGCGACTACCACAACCACCACCACCACTAGCAACAACAAAAGCAACACTACCAACAAACACAACAAGAACACGCACAACGACAAACATCCACAGCCACCACCATGAACACCAACGACAACAACAACGAGAAAAACAACAACGACAACAACACGAAGCCAGAGGGGAAGAACTAGGGTCATAAAGCAAGAACTAAAAGCTTCTTCACTCCCGAGCATCACTCCCCAGCAGAGGGGGAGGACGGTCATCAAAGACGACCACTACATGGACTGCATCAGCCTGCCTCTCCTCTGTCTACTAGTTTCTGATGTCACAGGGCTGATCTCGGTAAAATTACACAGGAAAACTTTTGCTTGTTAATGTCTGTCGGTCTGTCTTTCAAGTCTGTCTGTCAGTAGGCTACCTGAGTCTGTTCATTTAACTGTATCTCTCTATCTCTGTCCCCACCCCCACGCTTTTTGTTGTTGTTGTTGTTGTTCTTCTTGTTCTTGTTCTTGTTCTTCTTCTTCTTCTTCTTCTTCTTCTTCTTCTTCTTCTTCTTCTTCTTCTTCTTCTATGCCTGTCTCTCTCTCTCTCACTCTCTCTCTCTCACTCTCTCTCTCTCTGTCTCTCTATCTCTGCCTGTCTGTCTCTTTCTCTCTCTCATTAAACAGTTTGAGTTTGATTTCTCTGTCTGTCTGTTTGCCTGTATGTCTGTCTATCTATTTATCTATCTATCATTTGCATCTTATTTACTGACTATTATTCTGTTTGTTTGCCTCTTTACACGCTTGTCTCAGTTTGAGTTTGATTTCTCTGTCTGTCTGTTTGCCTGTATGTCTGTCTATCTATTTATCTATCTATCATTTGCATCTTATTTACTGACTATTATTCTGTTTGTTTGCCTCTTTACACGCTTGTCTGTATCAGTATATGTTTGTCTATTTGCTAATCGGTATATCTGTCAGTGAGTTCATCGAACTTACTCTTCGTCTTTGGGAACAATGACAGTCAGAATCCCACAAAGGCAGAAAGACAGGAGGCAAAGACACAGACAGGCAGGCAGATAGCGAGACAAACAGACAAGCATACACACGCACACACACACACCCGCGCGCGCCACGCATACACACACAGACGTGCATGCACGCTTGTAGGTGTCACTTCACAAGCTATTTATAACCAGTAAGTCCTTAGAAGAAACAAGAAAGCAAAATGTTTTGCAAGGGCAATAGAGAGTAAGATAAATATAGATAACAAGAGACAGACAGACAGACAGAGACAGAGACAGAGAGAGGAGGGGGAGAGAGACTGAGAGAGGGACACACACACACAAACAAAATGACGTACGGACAGACACAAAGAGTAATGGAGGTAGGAAGATGTCTAACAACACACCGCTGTTATTTCTATGTTTTCTGGAATACTGATGGAACTTAGTTATTCCAAGGTTATATTTCAGACTAAAATAAATGAGATATTAATTTCAACTGAAGTAGTGTGTGTAGTTTCACGTCTGTCCACCTCCCTGCTCCTTGTCTAGACCTGCTAGGTTCACCGATGGCCAGAAGTGTGGCGTAGTTTGGCCACCACCATGGAGGTAGCTGTACTCCGACGTTCGGAAATGTCCTTCGTTTTTGTTTCCAACAACACACAAGAAGGGAGGGGGGGGGGGGGGGACACAAAATAAAAGATACTCTCTGTACTTTACCTCTACACACAAGAAAACACACAAACTAAGCATTTGTTATTTTGGACTGTATTTGTGTACTGTAAGCGAACATCATCTATTTCTGTTTGTGATGCTTTTCAATACTGCTGACTGCCACATATTATTATGTCATGCTAAATGATGGTACGTGAACATATTTTGGACACCTCTGCTGTTTGTGCTGAAACTAAAGGATGGAGAGCGAAGACCTCGTGTGTCATTCTGTCAGCATTGGCTGTGCCTATGCTTCACATCAGGGCCCCAGGAACACATACACGCTGAGACACGAGTCCGGGGGTATGGAGCAGCTCGTGTGCCGACACAGGAAAGCAGATAATATATACTCAGATGCAAAGACTAGGACATAGCGACACAAACAGTCAGACACACCCTGTACTTTCCCCGTACCGCATACACATATATACACACATGCACGCACACGCGTACGCACGTACACACACATACACAAAACACACACACACACGCGCGCACACACACACATATGCACACGCACACACACATACAGACACACACATACAGACACACACATACAGACACAAACAGGCAGACAGACAGCCAAACACACACGCACACACGCACACACACACGCCAACACACCTACAGACGGACATGCAGGCAGGCAGGCAGACACACATACACACACACACACACGCACGCACGCACTGAACGTCTATACTGGCCTTCAAAGCGCAGTTTTGCGCAGCTGCAGTTAACTTACAGCCCTTGGCAATCAATATTTTGTGATGGTAAACCATGTTTATTCTAAACACAATATATTTGTCTCGTTTTGTGACAAAATGTTCCAAATTTCTCTCTCTCACTCCTCCCCCCCTCTCTTTCTGTGTGTATGTGTGTGTGTGTGTGTGTGTGTGTGTGTGTCTGTCTCTCTCAGTGTCTCTCACTGTCCATCTGTCTGTCTGTCTGTGTGTCCCTGTATCTCTCTCTCTCTCTCTCTCTCTCTCTCTCTCTCTCTCTCTCTCTCTCTTCTCTCTCTCTCTCTCTCTGTCTACCCCTGAGCTTTTCTAACTCTCTTTTTTGTGAAAAAGCAAATAAGTGCTTATTCCAATATCCTTGACATAAAAGAATCAAAAAATCTCTCTGGCTTTGTCTGTGTCTGTCTGTGTGTCTGTATGTCTATTTGTCTGCCTGTCTGTCTGTCTTTCTCTTCGTGCATGCGCGCGCGCGCGCGCGGTGTGTGTAAAACTATGGCAACTGCGATGCACCAGCATTAGAGTGCCTAAGGCGTCACTAAAGCATACCCAGTTGAGAGAGACTATGAATCATAGTCATGAATATTCATTTCACTATAAAACATCCACCTGACAAACACCAGTGAAAAATAACGGTGATAAAATCGAGGAAATGACTTGACGATACCTCCAGGAAACACTATTGTGACATTGCAGAGAAGAAGCAAAAAAGCCCATGATGATGTTATTCATTCGACTCACGCTAAACAATCAGATTAATTACATTTCTTGCTGAAGGAAACTGCATCAATCATGCTTTTTGCGTAGCAGGCCGGCAGTGACACCGCTTAGTTAATTGCTGTTTGCGCTGCTCCCTCTCCTCGCTTTACGTGGCCATGTATTCCAGTGGTGGGGGCTATTTTTATTCTTGGCTGGCGAGCCCCGGTAGACTTGTTTCATATGTCAGCAGGAAAATTTAACGTTTTAAATGCAAAGTCCACTTCCATTAGCGCTCACCTTCACCTTCACCTATCCCCTAGTCTAGTAGACCGTTACGGCACCGCTGACGATTTTTCAGCCAACTTCCTCCACTCCTTGCAGTTTTCAACTTTCCGTAGCAAGTCTCCAGCTCAAAGCCAGTTCCCTCTCTGACACTGTCTTCCCGTAATACATGTCAATACTATACGTCCAAAGCGCCCTAAAAGTCCACATACACACACAGACATAAATGCATGCTCGCACGCGCTCAAAAACACATACACAAGCGCGCGCGTGCGCTCGTGGCCCCCGCACATTAACTATGCTTTACAATCATTTGTGAATGTCATTTAGCATCGGTAAGCACACCTGTGCAAACAGACTGACGTTAAGAGAGTGACATACATACGTTAATCATAAAGGTGTCCCATAACTTATGTGGTCGTAGGGGAGCGAGGCATCAGAGACCTCAACTTCTCAAGACGCGAGTATATTGAGGGCTGGCGCCCATCTCCTTTCCTTCGCTGTTTTACCTTCCCTGACCCTGAGGAGGGAAGATACCCACTTACAGCTGGGTGAACTAGGTAATTGTGATGAAGCCAAGGAGCACAAACGGTCACCCATCCACTTGGTAACCACGCTCGATGCTGCTTAACCTTGGCTGGGGGAAGGGCGAGTGCTCTGACCATTGAGTTATCCCGTCCCACGAGAGAGAGAGAGAGAGAGAGAGAGAGAGAGAGAGAGAGAGAGAGAGAGAGAGAGAGAGAGAGAGAGAGAGAGAGAGAGAGAGTAGAGGAAACTTTTAAAATGTTGCAACAAAAGTGTTCAATCGTTATGTTTTGGACAAAAAGTTATCCCGAGACCTTTATGTTCACAAGTGTTTTTGCCGTAAAGTGCAGCTGTGGTACACTTTTTTGCCTTTAAGAGAGCATTGACATTAAGTGCGTGTGTGTTGTGCGTGCGTGCGTGGGTGTGTGTACTTACGTGCGTGCGTGTCTGCGTGCGTGCGGCGTGGCGCTTGCGTGTGTGTAAAAACTACAGTCACCACGATTCAATCTCCTTCCAGTAGTTACGCAATTTTCCAGCACAAGGAATGTGTTTCTGAGATAGAGGCTATATGAATGCTGTTTAAACAGAAAACAATGTTTTTAAACGGACGTCACGGAGCAATACCCTGATGAGATCTTGGAAACTAGTGTTCTATAATTCAAGACGATGTCCGTGTTCATAAAATGAAAGAGCATCTTTTTAGTTTCCCTCCAATCTCGTGAAATAGTCAGCTTCATCAAGTTAATGGAAGAAGCAGCTGGATCAGTCCTTGTTCTTGCTTTATTGCTGCAACAAGCCAGCATTAGAATCTCTTACATTAATCGGAGGAACAGCTGGGCATTTTTCTTCACTGTATGCAGCGATATATTCTGGCGACATTTATTTGTCTTCGACAGACACCAGCAAGACTATAGCTTGCTTTTGAACACGTGCATAAGTCCATTAAGTCCAAGAATTGCTTATGGGTAAGGTAAAAAGGTTAAAGGTGCCCATTCCTATAAGGTCGTAGGGGAGCGAGGGGTCAGGAAACCTCTTTTCTAGGGCCAGCAATTGAGGCGGGCCCATCTCTCCCTCGCTGCTTTACCTTCCTGACCTAAAGAGGGCAGGTACCCATTTACAGCTGGGTGAACTGGGGGAACTGTACTGAAGCCAAGGCGCGCAAACGGTCACCCATCCAACTGGTAACCACACTCGACGCTGCTTAACTTGGCTGGGGGAAAGCGAGTGCTCCGACCACTGAGCTATCCCGTCCCTGGGACCAATGAATAAACATCTATGTACATTTCTACACCAACCGGAAGGCTGTACATGTATTGCAGCAATGATGTTGCTGTAAGATGAAAACGGATTACCATCGACAAGTACCCGAACATAATTATCACTGTCCACAGTAAAAATAAAGTTATCTTGATGTGTGTTTCTTTCTTCCTGTCACTGCAGGAACATGGCAGATTGGTCAGTGTTGCTCAGACCAGATGAACACATTATGCATTGTAAGCTACAACTACGGGATAATAAAATACAAAGAAGAAGAAGAAGAAGAAGAAGAGGAATAATAATAATTGTAATAATAATAAATAATAATAATAATAATAATAAGAAGAAGAAAAAGAAGAAGAAGAAAAAGAACAACAACAACAACAACAACAATAATAATATATAACAAGAGAAGAGAAGAGCAGGAAAAATGTATTTGAAAAACAACAAACAATGGCAAGTTTTTTAAGACACACTGACATGGACAGCACACACGGACACGTGTAGGGAATCTAGACCTGTACTCGACACCAAAACAGAGAGGCGGGGAAGGGGAGGGGGAAGGGGGGGGGGGGAGAGCGGGATGGTCAAATTGTTAGAGTGATGCTCACTGCGCTCGTGATCTGCTGACCTGGATTCTGAAGTCGTTCAAGAGGATGTATGAAGGGAGTTAACATCAGTGCCGACTCCACTCTCCCTAACAGTCCTTCGGATGAGACTATAAACCAAGGCCCCGTGTGCGGACGCACGCAGAACATCTTGTACACACGATAAAACCCGTTCCGCATTTCAGAAGAGTAGGCCATTGTGTACCAGTGAGAACGGATGACAAAACTGAGAAAAACTGCATACACGCGCAGACTGGATGTAAATCAAATCACAGAATGCTTATTCCATTGTTCTCAAACTAAAAGATTAAGAAACGAATTTCAAAAAAAAAAATTCTGCTTTACCCAGACACTATTCATTCATTCATTCCTCGTTGACAGTGTTCGTGTTCCACGCGTGCACCATCTATGTGTATTGGCGCTGTATTTCAGCACTGGTACATGATACACAGAGCATCAAGATGAAGGATGGGCTGTGTATTGTTTTGCATAACAATGCAGCGTGGTTGTCAAGCTAACTGATGGGTGGGATAGAGCGCATCTATCGTTTGTGGATGCCAGTTGGCATGGTCTATGTTTACCGCTATCATCAGGGTCTGGTGGAAATACATATGTGTGTGTGTGTGTGTGTGTGTGTGTGTGTGTGTGTGTGCATACACTACAAGGGAAACGGCACAGCCTTGTAGACAGGCAGAAGCAGACACCTGTACACACCTGCAGACACAGAGACACAGACAGACAGACACGTGCACAGAGACACATTCACGAGCACACACTCACGCTCGTGCGCGTGCACACACACACACGCAAGCACGCATGTACACACACACATACAGACACACACACACAATCCAGCGCGCGCGCTCGCCTCGCACACGCGCACACACATAATGATGATAGTAATATAATAAATAATAATTATAATGATGATGATGATGATGATAATAAATAACAAACCAACAACAACAACAAAATAATAAATAAAAATAATAATAATAATAAAAAATCATCATCATCATCTTCATCTCAACATCATCATCATCATCTCATCATCAATAATCATAATTATAATTATGGAATTTAATAGAACTGAATCTTTAAAACAAACAAATCGAAGCGCTTGCACTCCAATTCAATTACACGCATGAACTTTCCTCAACATAATTAAGAGATTCACCCTTAGGTGGTGATGAGGAGATGAAGGATGCGTAAAAAATAGGAAAGATATTCATGAGGGGAAAGTGGGCAGGTAGAAAATAAGTGCGTTGGACCTGGATTGGGAAAGGGATCAAAGAAGGCTTTGGGAAGTGAAAGAGGGAGCATTTCCAGGTGGATGGACCAGAAACAGGGAAAGAGGCCCCAACAGGGGTTTTGTTTAAATCTGGGTGTTTGAAAGAACGAGAAAAGGGAGGAGGTACAGGTAAAGACATTAAAAGAGTGAGGGGCAATTTGTGGGGAAAAAACAGGGTATTGGCCCCTATTATTCAGTCTTGTGGACGGCACCAGTGAAGAGATCGCAAAAAGAGGAGTGTTGTTCAGATTTTTTTTCGTTCTTTTGCCCAGTTGAGCGCAGAGTTTTTTTTTGGTTTGGGAGGGGTGGTGATGGGGTTTAGCTAACCAAAATAGAATTACTGTAGTTTTAAAAATGAAAGAATGAGAGTGTGCAAGTTGGAAGTTGCATCAGTGGAAGATACTTGCGAATCGGTTATCCACCCACCAAACCACACCCACACAACACCCCACACACAAACCCACCACACACACCCCCACAAACCACACCCACCACCCACACACCCAAACTCACACAACACACAATTTCAGTCAAACTATCAAAAAACATAAAAACTTTTGGCCTGCATTTAACCCAAACCCTTTTTTGAAAGTTTTCTTTGGAAAACTCAGTTTTTCTTCCAAAATGAAATAATTTGTTTGTAGGAAATTTTGGCTAAAGAAGCATCTCTTCTCTTTTGTCTTCTTTCTTGGTCTCTTTTTTCCTCTCATTGAATTTTTATGAAGTGGTGCAAAAATGCCGTGTTGTGCCCTATATTTTTCCTTCAAAAAAACCCCAACATGATTAATTCAGAATGTCTGCTGTCTTACTATAAAATCATTTTCATGGTGGCGCGCGGGTTTTTTTTGTGTGTGGTGCGCCGCGCGCTTTGGTACTATTGCTTTATTTGTTATTGGTTGTATTGATATAAATAAATATTAACCCTAATCTATTTGCCCGTCGTTTAATTTCATTGTGTTTTATTGTATTGTGCCTTTAAAATTAAAAACAATGTTTTTTGTGTGAAAATTTGGCTGCCCTCCCGGGATGAGCCGTCGCCACAAGAGCAGCGCCCCCACATTTGTTTTTTTTTCCTGCCCATGTGTTTTGTTTCCCCATCAGAGTGACTTTTTCCACTAATTTTGCCCTGGACAAAATTTCCCGTTGCCGTGGGGTTTTAATTTTTTTTTACAAGAGTAGATAACGTTACATCGTGACTCGGTTTTTCTCACCCGAAAGTCTAGCACCCCGGGAAATTTTCCCTGTTTTGCGGAGGGAGGAAGGGGTTTGGGCCCAAAAGGGGGAGCAAACCAGCCCCAAATGCCGGATTGTTCGCATCCCGGATGGCGTCACCCCTTTGATCACCCTATACCCATAGGGCATTCAAAATCAACCAGCTTTTTTTGGGGAACCCCTGATGTTAGACATCAGCGTTGATTAAACTAGACACTTCAAACTGACTGCCTTCAAAGGGAAATTTGGAAACAATATTGTCATACTTTAAGAAAAAACCTAAATGACCAGTTTTGGACGAAAATAATTCTTCTTCTTTTGGGAAAGGATAAACAGACGGGTTTAAATTTTTAGTGAAATGTTGCGGAATCTCACTTTTTTGCTTAGTTAACCCCCCAACCAAGCGGGAAACCACTAGGGTTAATACGCAATGGCTCGCCTCCTGGCGATCGTGGGGCTGAGGGATCGCATCGCTGTTTAGGGGGGCACCGCAGAGAGAGACCCCTCGCCCTTGGCAATCAGGGGCCGGGGGGGCTGGACATATGTTTGGGGGAAGCGCACGGAAAACTCCAAGTTTAAGTTGCAATCAGACTGATGGGGGAGAAAAGCCGGTAATCACTGACAGACAAAAGACGTCAGTGGAAAAAGCATGACGTAATTTTAATTTACTTTGTTGGGGATGGGTGGGAGTGAGGAGAGGGGACAAAGAATAAGAAAAAAGGAAAGAAACACGAAAAGGTAAAGGGGAAAAAGATGACTGCACAAATCTTAGTGAAAGTGAGCCTAGTCTCTTTGAAAAAAGCAGGGTGGGCGTTTGCTGGGTAGTTACCCCTGTGCACAACTTTTGGCCCCAAGTGGGGGGTGGGCGTTTGCTAGATGGTGGGCTTATGCTAGGGATTTTACGGTACATATGCACGCTCACACATACTCATACACACCTGCGCGCGTGCGTGCTCACGTCCAAAATTTTGTGTGTGTGTGTGTGCGTGTGCGTGCGCGCAATACTACTACAGAGCTAACATCATATGCTTGACTTTGTTTCTTAGATTGAAATTTATCTTAAAAACAATGACTGAAGAATATCTGCAGGGAGGGGGGATGGCGGGTCGGGGTTAGGCAGTAAACTTAGATGATGATGATGGACAGGCCTAGAACTCAACAAAACCCTGAGAAAGGCAGAACAGAGAGAGGAATGGAGGGAACTGGTTGTTGAGTCTTTGAGGGTGCCCCCACGGTCGTCAGACTACGGGACAGATAGATAGATAGATGATGATGATTGCCCACACACTCAACTTTGAAATGGAAGACGTTAAAGAAAGTAACACTTGGCGGCAAATAGAAAGTTCTATTGTTGGACTCTATTGCACAATACTTTTTTTTTCAAAAGTTCAGGCGCATCATTCAACTTGCCCAATTAACACTCTGGCTGAAACTATCAGAATCGTTCAGTCTTGTTGTTGTTTTATTGCTGCACCACGGCAGTCAACATCTCTGGGTTAAGTAGCCACAGATATCTTGACTCCTTTCATAAAAATAACATCGAATGCTGTTAAATGAGATGGTGTTCACTCTAGTACTTCTCAGCGGGCTTGGGAACTCGTAGCGGCAGCGTTGTGCAGTGTTACCTCTCTCTGTCTCTCTGTCTCTCTCTCTCTCTCTCTCTCTCTCTCTCTCTCTCTCCATCTCTCTCTCTCCCTCTCTCTCTCTCTCCTCTCTCTCTATCTCTCTCTCTCTCTCTATCTCTCTCTCTCACTCAAAACTCAAGTATACTTTAATGTCTCAACTAAGAAAACACACACACATACGTACACATATACACACACATACACATACACACATGTACACATACACACATACACATACACACATACACACACATACATACACACATACACATACACACACATACACACGGATACACACACAGACACCACACACACACACACATACACACATACACACATACACACACATACATACACACATACACACACACATACACACATACACACATAGACACATACACACACACACCCAATGATTGAGTGAACGTCAAGGTTGGACTGGGAATAGGCAATACAAATTGCACAATCAAACGATTTACAGTTAGGGCAGGGAAAATGGGGAGGGGGGGGGGTGATGATTAGTGACGCTATTCAATGGTCATCTTGGAATTATGCCGGTTTTTTGGAGTGAATACAACTACTACTACTACTGCTGCTGCTGCTACTACACTACTACTACTACTACTACTACTACTACTACTACTACTACTACTACTACTACTACTAGTAATAATAATAATGTATTGAATTCATATGGCGCTGAATCTTGTAAAGCAACAAATCAAAGCGCTCAGATGACTTTTTTTAATGCGTGTGTATGCGTTTTTTTTCTTCCACTTTGCAAAGTGGAAGAACTGACACATGAGATGTCCAGATATCAATGGCACATCCTTGGGCTCTGCGAAGTCAGGTGGAAAAACATGGGAGAAACAACGACCCAGGAAGACCACAAATTATACTACAGTGGAAAACAGGATAAACATGAACACGGCGTGGGGTTTCTCGTTCACAAAGACACCGTGAACACCGTCATGAGCTGTCAGCCTGTGTCCAGCAGACTTATTACCATCCGCCTGAGAGCAACCCCCTTTAACATAACTATAGTACAGGCATACGCCCCTACATCAGACTGCACAGATGAAGCCGTAGAAGAATTTTATGACCAGCTACAAGAGGTTCTGAATCAAACACCCAAGAAAGACATCCTCGTTGTGCAAGGTGACTGGAACGCCAAGGTAGGAGAAGATGCATGGAAAGACTGGGAGGGCGTTTGTGGGCCACATTGTAATAACCAATCAAATGAAAGAGGCTTGAGACTCCTGGAGTTTGCCAGTAACAACCACCTCCAGCTAGTGAATACACTTGGCCCACACAAGAAATCCAGAAAATGGACATGGCATAGCCCAAATGGAGAACACCACAACCAAATAGATTACATCATGGTGAAAAGACGGTTTCAGTCTAGCGTTAACATCGCACAGACACGAAGTTTTCCAGGAGCAGACATAGGGAGTGATCATGATCTTGTGATGATGACTTTCCGACTACGTCTAAAGAAAATCCACAAGCGGAACAACATCAGGATCAAATTTGACCTCGAGAAGCTGAAGGACCCAGAGGTATTAGAAATTTTTCAAGCAAGGATAGGTGAAAGTTTGCAGCACTCGCTGTGATAGACTCAGACATAGATACACTGACAAATAGTTTCAATACAGCGGTGACTGAAACAGCAAACGAGCTTCTTGGCAAACGCCGACCAGTCAAAAAACCATGGGTCACACCTAACATCCTACAACTATGCGACAAGCGTAGAGAGTTGAAGAAAAAGAAAAATGAAACAAAAGAAAGAGCAGAACAATATAGGGCAGTCAACAAAAGAATCAGGAAGTCCATGACGGAGGCAAAAGAGAAATGGATCGGTGAACAGTGCCAAGACATTGAAGAGAACATCAAGAAAAACAATAGCAAGAAAGCATATCAGCTGGTGAAAGACCTGACTAGCACGAAACAGAGAAAAGGTTTAACAATCCAAGACAAAAATGGGAAGTGTCTCACTGACGACCAGGATATTCTGAACAGATGGACAGAATACTGCTCCGACCTGTATAACTATAGAACCGCAGGAGATCCAGAAGTCCTTAATGTACCCGAAAGCAAAGACACAGACAGTCACCCTATCCTCCGAGAAGAAGTGGAAACAGCAGTCAGATCGCTGAAAAAGGGGAAGTCAGCAGGGGCTGACAACATTCCAGCTGAGTTGGTCCAAGCTGGAGGGGAAGCCATGATCAGCGCCCTACTAAGAATCTGCAACAAGATCTGGCAGACAGGAAAATGGCCAACACCATGGACACAGTCACTCATCATCACCCTCCCCAAGAAAGGAAATCTACAACAATGCCATAATTACCGCACAATCAGCCTCATATGTCACCCAAGCAAGGTCATGCTGCAGATAATATTGAATAGACTGAAGCCACAAGCAGAGACCATCATTGCTGAGGAACAAGCAGGTTTCAGAGCAGGGCGCAGCACAACAGAACAGATATTCAACCTCAGAATACTATGTGAGCGGTACCTTCAACATCAACAAGACCTTTACCACGTATTTATCGATTTTAAGAAGGCATTTGACAGGTGTGGCATGCAGCTTTGTGGGCAACCATGAATTTGTACAGCATCAATGCAAACCTGATCAGAGTCATCAAACAGCTGTACAGCGAGGCCACCAGTGCAGTGTACTACAACAACAACATTGGAGAATGGTTTCGAACAACAGTTGGAGTAAGGCAGGGCTGTCTACTCTCACCCACTCTTTTCAACATCTTCCTTGAGAGAATCATGGCTGATGCATTGGAACATCATGAAAGATCAGTCAGCATTGGTGGCAGAACGATCACAAACCTCCGCTTCGCAGATGACATTGATGGAATAGCAGGATCAGAAAAAGAGCTTGCCAGCCTAACAGAACACTTGGATAAGGCCTCCAAAACATACGCATGGAAATCAGTGCAGAGAAGACCAAACTGATGACTAATAACACCAACGGCATTAGCACTGATATCAGGGTTAATGACCAGAAGCTGGAAACAGTTCAAAGCTTCAAGTACCTGGGAGCCATTGTATCAGACCAGGGATCCAAGCCAGAAGTAGTATGCAGGACTGCACAGACAATAACAGCTTTGTCAAAACTAAACACCATCTGGAGAGATAAGAATATCTCACTTATCTCCAAGATCAGACTAATGCCCCCCCTTGTCATATCCATATTTCTGTATGCCTGTGAATTCGGGGCCCCTGCCCGCTTTGGGGAGAAAAGAGTACAGGCGGGGAGATGAGAGCTTGGGAGATCCGGGGCACCCCTACAAAGCCCCACATAGAACGAAAGCGTGCAAAAGAACCCAGCAAACCATTGGACCCTATGAGAACTTCAACGATCTGAAAAAGGAAAACTTAAAGGGTAGGGCTGTCACAAGATCCCAAGGGAATTTACAAAGACAGTTTTGAAAGGGCACTGTCCAAGGAGGAAGAAGAAGAGGCAGACCAAGGAAGAGCTGGGAGGATAACATCAGCGAATGGACAGGCCTAGAACTCAACAAAACCCTGAGAAAGGCAGAACAGAGAGAGGAATGGAGGGAACTGGTGGTTGAGTCTTTGAGGGTGCCCCCACGGTTGTCAGACTACGGGACAGATAGATAGATAGATAGTATGCGTTTTAACAAAAAAAAAATCATCTGTTCCCACCGGTACACAATGGCCTACTCTTTCGAACAGCGGAACAGGAAGGATTTAACGCGTGCACAAGATGTTCTGCATGCGTTCGCACACGGGGCCTCGGTTTATAGTCTCATCCGAAGGACTTTGACATTCAGTTCGATTTTTTGGTCAAACTGGGAAGAAAGTGCGAGGCAGGGAATCAAATCCAGAACCTCACAGTTTACTTGTTGGCAGGCAAACGTCTTAACCATTCTGTCACCTTCCTTCTCGAATGAATGAGTGTTGTGTGATGAAAATATCACTGAAATGCAATGACCATGAAATCAGTTCGGTTTTTTCAGAACATGTCGCCATTATATTGCACTTTGAATGTTAGCAATGAAATGATAACACGAGCGTTCCATGAAAAACGCAAAGCATGTTTAATGTCGTTTCAATAATATCATTGTTTTTCTTATCATCATTATTGTTATTACAAATGATACGATTATCGTAGTCAGAGGTCTGCTAATGTGTGAGGTAACCAAACATGCCCGACACACTGATACAGCGGCCGTGTTAGGCCACCGCTGCTTGGTCGCCTCATGGTTTCTCAATGTTGGCTTCGTATGGTAGCACTTCTGATTCTGCAGGAGCAAGAAAACTAAGCGCATTATGCTAACACTGATAAGACCAGAGAGAGTGGCATGCGAGCAGTGGCACTAATGCTCCACAGATGAAGAGACAGAAACAGTATAAGGCAGGCCTTGTGGAGGAGAGGGGAAGTAATCTGGGGAGTTATCGCTGCTTGCTGGGCCCTGGCCAACTGACAGTGATATTTCCGGAGGTGGCAGCGATGGCTGTCTGGTGTAAGTGGCTGTATCTATGAGGGCTGTAAAGATGATGTGCGAAACCAGCCACAGAGGAGAAGAGAGAGAGAGGAGAGAGGAGAGAGAGAGAGAGAGAGAGAGAGGAGAGAGAGAGAGAGAGAGAGGGAGCGAGAGAGAGAGGGAGCGAGAGAGAGAGAGAGAGCGAGAGAGAGAGAGAGCGAGAGAGAGAGCGGAGAGGGAAGAGAGAGAGAGAGAGAGAGAGAGAGAGAGGAGAGAGAGAGAGAGAGGAGAGAGAGAAGAGAGAGAGAGAGAGAGGAGAGAGAGAGAGAGAGAAAACAATCTTTATTTCCAACGGCTACAGATAAGCATTCACATACTTTTTATTTTATCCGGTCTTTGCCATGATTAGGGACTAAAGTGAAAAAATTCAAGCATTGGCATACATTCAGCTCATATACTAGGTTAAACTAACACACACACACACACACACATACATACATACATACATACATACATACATACATACATGCGTGCATGAATGAATACATACATACATACATATATATATATAGGCAAATAGACAGATATACAGAGAGACAGACAGACAGACACACAAACAACAATGTTTTTCGGTTTGTTTCTGATAAAAGAAACAAGCAATGACAGAAAGACGCCAACAATACAACGACCTGGAAGCTCAAAGAGGCAGCACTCTTCTCGGTGACAGTCAGAGCCATGCTGTGTATGATTCCATCTGACTGAACACCAGGCATCAACACGGAGACAAGGCACATGGCGAGTCAACTGCAACTACAGCAGAACCCCCCCACAAAAGCCGCAATAACTCCTTTCGCCTCATCATTCACAAGACTCAGAAAGTTTGTCAGTTTAGGGTTTGGCGTCTAAACCTCCCTATTGTTAAACTACCCAGGAATCTGATCTGAAAAGCAAAGGTCAAAGCATTTCTCCGTCCTGCTTTCATGTTTGGAGACATCCTTTGCAGTTGGAGTGGTAGACCTGTTTCTTTGACATTCAACATTTTCACCAAATGTTACATCGTGATGCTATAATGCTGGAGTTGAAAGAATATTAGACTTGATGTTATTCATGGAGTGGTGATGGGGATCTGGTATTCTGCGGTCAATAATACTGATCACCCTTCCCCACCTGAATGCCTTGAGCCTCACAGTGTAAACAACATCCTTCTTGAAAATATGTGCTACAAATTTCCTCTTTTCTATCCCTCTCTTTGTTTCTGCCTGTTTCTTTTCTTCTTGTTACCTTATTTAAAAAACATATATTTTCAGCCTTATTGGCTTATTATTCTGCTTTTTAAAAAAACAACAACAATACTCCCCTACGCCGAAGTCGGACGCGCTGGGCCTAGCTAGTCAGGAGCTAAACGGCAGCGCAACGCCCCCAGGGCCCCAGAATCTCCACGGGAGAAAATAAATAGAAGAATAGATAGTGAGGCTTTGTTTGAAACAATCATCAGTTTGAGAAGTGAACAATAATTTATATGAACTTACAAATAATGGAATGCTACAAGATGCGACACGAAAACAAAGAAACAAGCAACCCAAACAGCCCATAGCATGCCATTGCCATTGCGAAACAAAAGGACGCGTCTGTTTTGCTCAAAAAGTGCATTAAAACTGGAGTTCAGTATTGTTATCGATTTGCCCCATTTCTGGTTAAAAAAGTTTCTGAGTGCTACTTGAAGACCATGGTTTGCATTGGTCAGCGCCGAGCTGAATACACTCATGCTTCCAAAGGCCTAGACATTCAGGAAGATAAATGAGCGAAAAGATATCCGCTCCTGACAGACTTGGGGGCTGCTGGTTTTTATCGTGCCTCTGTACGCGATGTGTCTCTGTTTCTGCCCCTCCCCTGTGAGCGTGGTAAAGAAGTAGGAATATGGAGATTAGGGAGGAGTTCATAGCCTGCTCTGGGGTGATGCCTTTCCTGCTCTGCTTGTCCCTGCTGATGTGCCGTCAACAAGCAGGTACAGGCCACCAGACAGCATCAGTCTTCAACAGTTCAAGAGGAGAACATGGAAGCAAAACTAGGCTGCAAGTGTCTGTTTGTATGGCGTCTCTCATAATTGTGTCAGTGTCTGCGTGCATATTTCCATGCCATATATATATATATATATATATATATAATATATTATATATATATATATATATATATATATATATATATATATATTAGATATAGAAATATATACTATCTACACACCCATACCTCCACTTAAGGATCGGGTCAGGTCCCTGCCTTTGGTCTGACCTCATTCAAGCTGGGGCCCTAGTTGAGCACTCTTCAGGTCCCAGCGCTGATTTAAACCTGACCCTGTGTGGCACCGTACAAAGAGACACTGTCCATAATCCAGAAGGGTTAGACTCGGTCCTAAGAAGACATAGACACTGTGGCCTACAATGCTGCAGTAAAAAATACATGTATATATATCGCAATTGGAAGAAACTATTTCCAAGTAGTAATAAATAAAATTCAAGTGTGAAACATATATCAACATCATAAGAAGACATAACGAAAAAGCACAAATAGAAGAACAGGCACAGTCACAATCACCCTAAAACACAAGCACAGTCACAATCACCCTAAAACACAGGCACCGCCACAATCACCCTAAAACACAGGCACCGCCACAATCACCCTAAAACACAGGCACCGCCACAATCACCCTAAAACACAGGCACCGCCACAATCACCCTAAAACACAGGCACCGCCACAATCACCCTAAAACACAGGCACCGCCACAATCACCCTAAAACACAAACACGCGAGCAAATAAATCAAAATCAATTCAGCCAAGATGCTATTAAGTGCAAGATACTTTGCTTATGACAAGCGTCGATGCTTTTTTATATTAAAAGCAAGCATGGATTTTAGACAACATACTTCATCATGAGCATGATGGCTAGGAATAGAATAAACAACACAGGAAAACCACGAGAAAACACAAGTTGAAATAAACAATCAGAACAGAACTATTACAAGTAGGGGCGGAAAAGCCAGCTAGTGCGATGTCATAAGTTTTGACATTGTCTAAACAGCCTGCAGTTTGGCGAAAGAGAAACGGAGCTTTAAACAAACACAAAAAAAGAAAGACAGAAAGAAACAAACAACAAAACACAGAAAAACGGAAGGAAGGCCGGAAACAAAGATTTAGTGATACAAAGAAAGAAGGAAAATAAATTGCTAACTGGAATGTGGAGTCCCCCAGGGATCAGTTCTCGGCCCTGTTCTTTTCACTCTCTACACTGCTCCACTTTCACATATAATAAACCGTCATCAGGTCAGCCATCATTTTTATGCAGATGACACTCAGATTTTTAGAAGTAAAACTCATGAAAATCTGCTTTATCTCTTGACGAAAATGTCCTAATGATACAAAACAAGTTACAGCTAAATGCAGATAAAACCGAAGCCATGCTTGTAGGGACCAAATACAAACGTTCTTCCATCACAACAGCTTCAATAGAATTCGGCGATACGTCTGTCTCTCTATCCACTGCAATGAAATATCTAGAGGTAGTTATCGATAACACACTCTCCATGCAAAAATTCATCACCCAAACCTGCCAGTCGTGCTACTATCAGTTACAGCGTATTAGTGCAGTTAGAAAGTATCTGTCCACTGATAAAACATCCAAACTCGTGGCATCTCTCATTTTCTCACGTCTGGACTATTGCAATTCTCTTCTGGCTGGTCTGCCAGCATGATCTATCCACCATCTTAATAATAAAAATGATAATAATAATAATAATAATGATAATAATAATAATAATAATAAAAATGATAATAAAATAACCCAAAAAAGTTAAAATAATAATAATATGTATTGAATTTATATAGCGCTGAATCTTGTAAAGCAACAAATCAAAGCGCTTTTAAAAAAGAAAATATGCGTGTGTATGCGTTTTTTTAAATGTTGTCATCTGTTCCCACCTGCACACAATGGAACAGGATTTAACGTGTGCGCAAGATGTTCTGCATACTTTCGCACACGGGGCCTCGGTTTATAGTCTTATCCGAAGGGCTCTTCAACGTATACACAACTCTGCAGCTCGACTAGTCCTCAGAAAGAAAAAAAATCTGAGCACATTACTCCTCTCTTGCGATCTCTCTATTGGCTGCCTGTGCCACAGAGAGTAAACTATAAGATATGTGCACTCTGTTACAAATGTCTTCATAAAACAGCACCTTCCTACCTCTGTGAGTGTCTTCACCTGTTAACTCCTCGTTCCCTCCGCTCTGCTGCAGATACCTTGTGCTTTTAAGAATACCTAGATTCAACCAGTTCACCGTTGGCTGTCGCTCTTTCTCTGTTTCTGGTCTATCGATCTAGAATACTCTCCCTCTCTCTCTGTTCGCCAAAAGCCTACTTATGGTGCTTTTAAATCCAGCCTAAAGACGCATTTATTTCAACCCTAAGATTCTCCCCTCTTGTTTCATGCCCCTGCCCTCAACAACCAGCCACCCCCCCCCCCCCCCCCCCCCATCACCCTGCCGGTGTGTAGAATCTTTGTGTGCATGTGCGTCTGCGTAAGTGTGTGTGTGGTGTGTGTGTGTGTGTGTGTGTGTGTGTGTGTGTGTGTGTGTGTGTGTGTGTGTGTGTGTGTGTGCGCGCGCGCATATGTGTGTGTTTACATTTGAATTTGTAAAAACTATCAATTGTAACTGGCTGCATGTGAAAGACTAGGATGAATGAAAACGTTTTGATTTGTTTATTGCAAGATATAGCGCTGCATGAAATCCATGCATTAGTAGTAGTAGTAGTAGTAGTAGTAGTAGTAGTAGTAATAGTAGTAGTAGTAGTAGTAGTAGTAGTAGTAGTAGTAGTAATAGTAGTAGTAGTAGTAGTAGTAGTAGTAGTAGTAGTAGTATCTGAAGGGCCAATGGTGTAATGAATCAAAACTCACATAGTAGTAGTAGTAATAGTAGTAGTAGTAGTAGTAGTAGTAGTAGTAGTAGTAGTAGTAGTAGTAGTAGTAGTAGTAGTAGTAGTAGTAACAAAGTAATAATAATAATAATAATAATAATAATAATAATCACAATCATAAAGTTATATAGAGCTATATCTTTCAAATATCTTTCTTTTCTTTCTTTTGTTGGGAATCATGCATATGGAATAACAGAAGATAACATTTACAATATAATTGTTATTTTCCCTTATGGGCAATGTGAAATTACAAAAAATCCCCAGAGGCTGGAGGTCAATGCAGAAACACAACAAAAATGAGAAAAAAGTTTCTTGAAATCTTAGGAATTGGACAATCTGACACACAGTCTAAACAAAGAGTTTATACAAGAATCAAAATCACAATGAAAAATAAACACAGACATCTTGCCAAACAACGAACCTAAACTTTTCATACTTTTTGCTTGAAAGATTGGAGGACAATTTTGTTTCCTTATAACTCTTGTTTTTCTTCATTTATAAAATTGTTCCGTGTGTGAATTATTGACCATGATTCACATTCCTCAAAAGAACACTTCATTTTTTCCAAAGACATAAAAAGTCAAGAAGACACATGCCCGAAATTGTAATCATTCAAGACAGACGTGTGCGTTTGTGGTTTTTGTTTTACCCCTGAAGGTCATTTGTCCTTGTCTCTTCACCTCCCCTCTGGCGTGGTAAGGAAGTTGGAATATGGAAATTAGGAAGACATTGCCCACACTCGCTTCCCTCCAATCGTTCATCGTTCCCTTTGTCCCCTGTGAATTGCGCTGGCAAGCGTGTGCAGGTGACCAGAGAATCATTCTGGCCACATTTAAAACACATTTGACACAAAAAGAAAGAAATAATGGCGTTGTCTGTCTTAGTTATGTTTGGATTGCTTTTTGGATCATTTTTACCCTAGAGTATTATACTGATGTACATCCGTGCGTATTCAGTGCAGACATCAACAATGCGTGTTACATTAATACTCTTTTGCTGAAAAAAACAGTAGCGGTACACGCCCTGTCTCTCTCTCTCTCTCTCTCTCTTCTCTCTCTCTCTCTCTCTCTCTCTCTCGAGAGAGAGAGAGAGAGAGAGAGAGAGAGAGGGAGGGAGGGAGGGAGGGAGAGATGATATAAACACACAGACCATTATGCGTAGTAAACTTTGTGGACAGATTCAGATTATTCATGTATTTGTTTTTGTGATTTCTGAGTGCTTGTTTGTTAGGTAGTGTTGTTTTGGGAGATATTATCTTGAATGTTGTAAGAATGGAATTCTCTGGTCGCCCGCACTTGCTTGTCAACACAAACCACTGGGGACAGAGGGAAAGATGGAGGAGTTCAGGGAAGACAGAATGAAGCATCTCCTCCTAATCTCCATATTCAAACGGCTTGACCACACTACGAGGGCAGGCAGGCAGGCATGCAGGCGTGCAGGCAGAGAGATGGACACAGACAAATCAGGCACAGAGGAAGAACACACGCAAGGAAGGCACGTGCCTGTCTGCAATGATCCCAGTTTCCGTCATTGTCTTGCTGCATTTCCCTGTCTTCAGAAACATAAATGTGGAGTTTCTGTGAAACATTGTGAATCATAGTCAATAATTGACAATCAGTTTGTTGTTGTTGATGCTGTTTCTGCTGCTGTTTGTTGTTGTTGTTGTTGTTTTTTCTGTTGTTCCAGTTTTACAAGTGAGAAATAGGGATACTTATTAACAGTGTCCTTCCTATGCCGTACTTGGTGTGGCTGTGCACCGGGTTTGCAAACTGAACTGCACAGTGTGCCTCTGGCCTTGAAGTGTTCATGTGTAATATCACTCCACTAGCTTCACATCTAATCACATTTTTATCTACCCGCTTACCCTGCCCCTTATCATTTCTCTGTACTCTAATGTTTACAAAGTAATGTGTTGTTTATTTTCTTCTTCCAGCTTTGTCTGTCTGTTATTTCCCAACTCAGCTCCCGCGTGTTCTAATGATTCAATTCCCTGTAGGTCAATCTTGTGAGCGTTCATCTGCAAAACGCAGCGTGTCGCTCTGAGCAAAAGCACGGACGAAGGTGAGGATGCCGACAAGAGCTTCTACACTAACGTGAGCATGGTTACGTAGGCAGCAGAAAGGAAACGATGCTTGTTGTTGTTGTTATCAACAACATGTTCACCAGTGTACCGCTCAGCAGATCTCCAATAACGAGCACTCAGTCTTACTGATGTCATCCTAGAGTTGTTGTTTCATCACATGTACGTCCACACAATATCAAAAGTGCGCGTGTATGATTGTTTTCAGGTACCCTGCAGTGTAGACAACCACTTTCTGACTTTGGAGGATTTTATTTTTTGCATCAATGAAAAATACAGGTTGTTCACTACAGAGCTTGTTAAGGTCGATGATGCCGAGATGAGCGTCTAAACTTACCTGAGGAGGGCTACGTATGCAGCAGAAAGAAAACGTTGTTGTTATCGTTATCCTTGAAATAAAGAATAAGATAAAAACAATGTGAACATATTTCAAAGTGTATCAAGATTATAGTGTAGGTTTGGGCACTGTGTTTACAACAATGACCGGCAGTGCTTCTAACGGGGACCAAGAAGGGTCACCGGACCTGATAGAGGACCTGTGTGCCATGGAAGACAGTCTGCAGTCAGGGGCTAGTCTTTAGTGCCGTCTGCTCTGTGGCTGGTGACAGGAAGACATTACAATCTGCCCACTGCACAGGCAGACATTCAGAGTACAAAGTCAAGCCCTCCAAAATAAAACACGACCTTTCTTTGAAAATCGATATTGTTAAATATATCTATATATATATATATATTATATTTATTATATATATATAATCTATATCTCTTCTATATATTATATATTTAATTATAATATATATATATATATATATATTATATATATATATATATATATATATATATATATATATATATGTGTGTGTGTGTGTGTATGTGTTTGTGTAGAGAGAGAGGATACATGGATAGAGATAAATGAAAAAAGTCAAAGAAAGAGACGCAGAGACATCGAGACATAGACAAAGGGAGACAGGCATAGAGAGTGTTTAGTTTAAACAGCAGGGTGTGCAGGCATCACTAATCAGTGTTTGCTCTGTTGATGAGGATGGACAGTCAGCTGACATCACTCGAAGGCAATCATCACACAGCAGCAGCAGCAGCAGCAGCAGGCAGCCGTTCAGAGCAACAACAATGCCTCTCGAAGAACTTGACAGCTCGCATTTGGCAACATCAACTCATGGCCAAGTGAAAGACTCTCATTAATGTTCACTGTCGTTATCGTAAAGGCAGGGAAACAAACCACAGCGTGTGCTATCGACTATCGTGAACATAGAAGACCACGTGTAATTCAATAACTATTTTCTTGCAGGCAGAACTGAAAACCATAAGACGAAGTTCTCACAGACACCCAGCTAATGGTGTGAGAAATTCTCGTACAGGCAGAACAAATTCAGACGAGCATTTCAAGTCTTGTAGTCTTGCAGAACATTAAGGGGCCACTGAAGATTTCGACGAAGCTGGCTGAAAACTCTTCAGTGGTGGCCCATCAGTCTGCAGGACAACGGGATAGGTGACGGGGAAGTTGGGGTACTTCAAGCAGAATATCTCCGTCACATGCCCAGTTGGAAATGAATAGCCCGAAACAAACAAACACAGTTTTACAGAAAATCAGCTTAAGTGTAACCAAAGTATAAACTAGACAGGGCTTTAAACGAGTAGTGCAAGGGAGGCTAGCGTTCGGTTGAGAGTCATTTATCAGCACAGGGAAACAGCGACAATTGCTGTGATTCAACACATTAAAGAAGACGTACGACAGAGAATGCCTCTTGACAGACCATCCCAGCTAACCCTCACATGCACTCTATTACACGAGGAGTTTTATTTGGTATATTTTGTTGTAGTTCTATTTTTTCTCCAAATGTGTGGAGTCTATGAAGATAAACGGCTGGAAATGAAACACGGCATATTTCAGGGGGTTGTTTCTATTCTGTTTGAACTGCGTTGTCGACATGTCATTCAGTCTGTTTCACGTTCATAGCTTTTAGTTGGCTATGTGTTTAATGTCTGTGTAGGACTTGATAATTTAGTGGATGAAGCATCGGCTCAACAGCACATGTTCTGAGGTAGCTGCTATATCAGGGTGACTCTTTAACCAGGAACGTTTCCTCGCTAAGACATGCAGTCCATGGATCGTCTCTCTGATTTCTGCTGAAGCTTCTTTCTTTGGTGGCTTGTATGTGGTCTGCTCTTCCACTTTTATCACTCGCTGTTATTGTTCGTGCTAAATTGGTGCGATTAATGTATCTGTGTTACATGTTGTAGTGTTTTCTTAGATTAACTTTTATTTGGTTTAGCTCATGTGATAGTACATGGTCCATGAGTGCAGAGGGACAGGTGGTGTAGTGGCAGTGTGATGTCATGTCGTGCACACTCAGGGTGCATTCTCTTGATCTGGGCCTGGACATCGTGTATTTGCAAACACTCACAGTAACATGAGAGAGAGAGTGTCAGTGTGTTAGTGTCTGTGTTAGTGTGTGTTGGTGTGTGTTAGTGTGTGTGTGTGTGTGTTAGTGTGTGTGTGTGTTAGTGTTAGTGTGTGTGTTAGTGTGTGTTAGTGTGTGCTAGTGTGTGTGTGTGTGTGTGTGTGTTAGTGTGTGTGTGTGTTATTGTGTGTGTGTGTGTTGGTGTGTGTGTGTGTGTGTGTATTAGTGTGTGTTAGTGTGTGTGTGCGCGCGCGCTCTAATTAGGTGCGTTAATTGCAAAACAACCTTGAAATACCCATGCTCTGTTAGGAAAACTCGATAACACTGTTGCCTTAAAGCTTGCGACAAAAATAGAATATTACAAAATACTGAAAATTACCACAAACAAAAGGCAAAAGTAAGAGACAATAAGAAGAGCAAAAAGAACAGATTTTACTTCTTGAACTTTCCAATATTGGTATATTAGTTGCACCACTTCTTCAAGAAACATCACTTTCTTGTATACGCTTTGCCGTACAAACGCATAAATAAAAGAAAATCAAAAAGAAAATTAAGTAAATGAAATGCAAACAAAAGGACTATAAACAAACACAACTAAAACAAACGAATAAACACAATGTTTAGCTTTTAGACATTAATCTAGATAGACTTCAAACTAGGAGTAAAAAAAACACACAGCTAAAAAGAGAAAATCTCTACAAAAAACCCAACCCAAACTGAGCAAAGCAAATGAAAACAAAGCAATAAATCCCACTTAGAGCGATATTGACCAGGCACTCCCTGTCAGAGACGTGCCGAGCCATACATCTTGTACAACAAGGAGGATTCCCCACCCACCCCCCCCCCCCCCCCCCCCCCCCCCCCCTCACCCGCTGCCGTGGCTCTGTCTGCTGTAGGAATGAATGTTACTGGGCCAGGTACCACCTTATACTGTACGAAACGCCCGCAGATTGTGTCTGATTGTGCCATATCTCATTATTTTTGTTGGCTCACTTATTGGTTTCTTTGCTTATTCATTTGATATTTTGTGAAATAGGGTTTTTGTCTGACTACTTTGAATGTTTCTACACTGAATTCCCACTTACATTACCGTCTTTGATTTATGCCTTTATTTTTCTTCTTCGTGAAACGCTCTGATAATAACTACTGTTATCTGTCATATCAACAAAAATGGGTTGCACTGTCGATAAGCGCCTGCAGGTCAGACGCAGTTTAAGCGTCTTGGTCATGGAAGATAATTGCTATATTTCTCAGCATTTCTGGAAAAAAGGCAGAAGATTGGACCAAGAAAGCAGAAAATGGCCAAGAATGAGGTTTCAGAAAAAAGGTACAAGGCAGAAACAGAGTGGCATAGAAAAGAGGGAATTTATCACACAGAATTTTCAAAGGGGGGCGATGCTATTTTCACTGACAGGCCCCTGCCACCCCAACGGCAGATGCTTTCAGGCTGGCAAGTGCTGCGACAGCTTCGCGCTGCTTAGGCGAGATGGTCAACTTGATGCTCCAGATTCACAAGCAGTCGCAACTTGTGGCTTGTCTAGTTGCCATTATTAATGAGAATAACGAGCACCGTTAAATATCGTGTATCTTTGCCATGTGCCGTTGTCACTAAATGGCAGCTGCCGAGCTAACTGCATACAACGTCCTTGTAAATGCTGAACCAATCACTGCACTAATGTTCACCGTTGCAGAGGAGAAGGGAAGGTGAGATATGTGTCTTGCCACACGCTGGACCAGAGCCCTGGAAGTAACACATCATTATGGTTTGAAAGCGAAAACATCCGGGTTTGAAGTGTGTGGTAGTTTGAGTCCCTTGAGGGTTGGGCTAGGTGGGTGTCTTTCGGATGAGACGATAAACCGAGGTCCCGTGTGCAGCACATATTTAGCGCACGTAAAAGAACTAATTTATTTATTTATTTATTTATTTATTCGTTTATATCGAGGATAATGGAATAAGCACTCATGTGCTTTTTTACATGCAGTCACCGTGTGTGTGCGGTTTTGTAGATTTTGTCGTCTGTTTCCACCGGCACACAATGGCCTACCCTTCCGAAAAGCGGAACAGGATTTAACGTGTGCGCAAGATGTTCTGCATGCGTTCGAACACGGGGCCTCGATTTATAGTCTCATCCGAAGGACTTTATGCGTAAGGAGAGTTGTTCCTGGAAAACTTGTGTCGAAAAAGTTAATCTGATAGGGAAACAAACACTCACGCGGATGGGAACATGAAAAAAAGGCGGCGTTATTCTTGTGGCGACACGCTCTACACGGGGAGAGCAACCCGAATTTCACGCAGACACATCTGTCCTGACTTAAAGTGGCATACAATACACTGCAATGCTCCCCTCAACATAGCCACACCGAGGTGTTGACCAGACAAACAGCCTTTCAGCCACCATGGCCTCCACAAGCCACAGGCAGACCCAAGGATAGGACAGGGGAAGTCATGCCACCTCTGCTGTAGAGGGATGCAGGATCACCATTGCTGCTGAAATATGCTCCAATGATATGACCTGAACCCATGATAACAGCAACACAAGGTAGTGCGTGTAAATGTGATGTTTTAGTAAGGATAGCAAACATGCACTTAAAGTGCATGCATGCACACACGAACGAACGAACGTGCATGCACACACACATACGTACACATACTCACACACACATGCACATACATATTTACATGCATGTATGCGTGCATACATGCATGCATACATACACACATACACACATACAAACACACACACGCGCGCGCACACATGCACGCACACACAGAGTCTATTTTAGCACACTTCTTCATCAGTACATGACCCTCATACATCGAGTCGCCTCTCCGCACAGATCACCAGCCTTAAACCTAGCTAACTTATCAGCAGCATCGAGAATAGATTCCCTTCACATTCCTCTCAGGCTGTCATTCCAGAAAAAAGGGTTTCTGTTTTTGCCAGACTTCACCCACACATCAGGCAGAGCTGCCTAACTTTTTCCCAAAGAACACGATAAACATAAGACGAAAGGGAAAATATAACATTCCTTGTAAATTATGCTGAGTCATTGCCATGCCGATTTATAAATGTTGTGGGCAGACTCTCTGGACAAGATTGCGGTTAGACAGACGACACGGACACCCCAGCTCCTGCTTTCATTTCGGGAGATGACAGACACGATAGAGGGATGGAGATTGCATGGCTGCCGCTCTCAAAGCCAGGATGAAAGATTCACGCCTTGTTGCCTCCCTTGATTGCATGCCTATTGCATGCAGTGTCGCCAGGTTCTCCTCACACGATGGGCAGGAGTTACGTGCTCAAGTATGCATTCTCCATTGCGTTCAAGCACGCCCAGATTTAGACATACACGGTCAGAGAGAAAGACCGACAGACAGGTAGAAATACACACACACACACACACACACCCATCGCCCAGAGATTATATATATATGGTCAGTCAGAGAAGTTCTCTGCTACTGCTACTGGTATCCATGTAACCCAGTACAACCTGTCGCATGTGGGGGAGGAAACCCCAATAGAAAAAACCCAAAACATATGGAGACTTGGAGAGGAGATTGGCGCCACCAAGGAATATCCTAAGCCCACAGAAAAAACATGAAAGACAAATGCAAAGCCGAAATGATACCGGATCGGTCGAGGCCCGGGGTTACCAAGGGACGCGCTTTCCATTTGATAAACCCACCAGGGTGGAAGTACAAGTCAGCTACTGGAGTTAAAACATTACTTAAGCCCCCTAGAGAACAAATTCACCATTGGTACATGGAACGTCCGTACACTCTACCAGTGCGGAAAAAATCAAAGAACTAGAGTTAATAGCTTAGCCGATATAATGGGACATTATTGGCCCTAGGAGAAGTGAGATGGACAGGATTTGGTTGAGACATTGACTAAAGAAGGCAAACAAGATCTGGTACAGTGGCCAAGAGAAACATCACCAACATGGAGTGGCATTATTGTCAGAAAGGAAGTAGGGGGGTGCATTATCAGCTGTACACCGGCTTCCAGCGGATTATCAGCACCCGGGGTGTCGGCCAAGCCAAGAACATCACCATCATACAAATCTAGCACCATCTTTCTGACCATACAGATGAAGAAGTAGAAGAATTTTATGAAGATCTTGAAGTGACCATTAAGAAAATACCCAAGAAGGACATCATCATCATCCAAGGGGTTTTTAACGCCAAAGTAGGTCCTGACTCTTACAACCAATGGGCCGGAACAGTTGGTCAGTTTGGAACTGGGGAGACCACGACAGGGGACTACGTCTGCTGGAGTTTCCCTGCACCCACAGATTTACCATTGCCAATACCCTCTATCCCCACAAGCAGTCAAGGAGGACAAACGTGGCATGCCCCAAACGGCAAGATCCATAACCAAATGATTTTATCTTAACACCACGGCGCTTCAAATCCAGCATCAACAGAGCCAGAACAAGAACCTACCCTGGAGCTGACATAGCCAGTGACCACGACCTTGTGCTGCTGGTATTCAAATAAGCTAAAGAAAAACAAACAGCCTGCAAACCCACGTTCAAATTGACGTGGACAAACTGAAAGATCCAGATGTCGAGGAGATTTTCCCAAGCTAAGCTTGGCGGACTTTTTTGCGGCATTAACCCTCCTGGACAATGACACAAATGACCTCTCCAACAACTTCAATGAGGCGTCCGAGAAACAGCAGAGGAGGTACTCGGTCGTCAGAGGAAATAAACACCAGCCATGGACTACCAATGACATCTTGGCCCTCTGCGATACAGAAGAGCACTGAAACCAACCAGGTCTTCCAACCCTAAAGAATACCGGGAGGCCAACAATCTCGTGAAGAAGTCATTTTAAAAGGCCAGAGAGAAGTGGATCAGTAATCAATGTGATGAGATCGAAAAAAGCATGAAAGTGGGCAACAGTAAAAAGGCATACGACACCCTGAAGAAACTCACAAAACCACTTCAAACCAAATCATAAGTCTTTGAAGACAGCTCCGGAAACCTCCTCACAGAAAGCTCAGCTGCATAGAACAGGTGGTCTGAACATTGTCAAAAACTGTACAACTACCCAATACAACCTGACAAGAGCATAATAGAAGAGAAAGCAGCAACATCAAGAGCACCCTCGCCTTACCTATACTGAGGGGAAAAAGTGGAAGAAGCCATCCGCAGCTTACCAGTAGGAAAGTCCCCAGGAGCAGACAATTTCCCGCAGAGCTGCTCAAGCATGGTGGCGAAACAGTCATCACATATTTTTACAGCTATCTGTCAGAAGATTTGGGAGACAAAACAGTGGCCAACAGACTGGACACAATCACTCATCATACCCTGCCCAAGAAGGGGGAATTACGCCAAAGCCAAAACTATAGAACAATCAGCCTCATCAGCCACGCCAGCAAGATCATGCTCAAAGTTATTTTGAATCCCACTCAAGAAGGAGCAGAAGAACACCTTGCAGAGGAACAAGCTGGGTTCAGGTCAGGCAAAGGGGCACAATCGAACAGTTTTAACTGCCACATCATGATGGAAAAACATCTTCAACATCAGAGAGACCTGTTCCACAACTTCATCGACTTCAGAAGGCTTTTGACAGAGTATGGCACGAAGGCCTGTGGCAGGTCCTCCAGAATGTTTGGCATTGAAGAAGGACTAGTGCAAACCATTCAAGCACTATACAACACTGCAAGCCCGTGCAGTCCTTCTGAACAAACAGGTCGGAGATACTTCAAAAACACAGTTGGGGTCCGACAAGGATGCCTGTTATCTCCAGTCCTGTTCAATTGTTCTTGGAAAACATCATGAGAGAGACCCTCCATGACTTCCATCCTAACCCTCTCCATTGGCGGCAGACACCTCAACAACTTACGGTTTGCCGATGACATTGACCCCATGGGCGGAAAATAACACAGAGCGCAAGATCTTACGACCAACTTGAGAACAGAGCTGGAGCCATATGGATGGAGGTGAGCTCGGAGAAATGTAAAGTACTTGTGAAAGCACGAGCAATGCCACCGCTAAAATTTACATGAACGGCCAACAACTGGAGGAGGTAGACGCTTTAAATACCTCGGCGCTACACTCACAAAGGACGGGCGATCGACGACAGAAATCAAAGTCAGAATAGCCATGGCAACATCTTCCATGACAAAACTCACCACCATATGAAAAGTAAAGAGATCAGTTTTTCCCAATCAAACCCAAAGCTCTACAAGCCCCAATTCAGTCGATCCTGCTGGTACGGGAAATGAAACCTGGACATTGACTGCTGAAACAGCAAAGCGAATCCAGTCATTCGAAAAAAATGCCATTGAAAACTATGGGCAATCCTGGAGAGAAAGAAAGACCAACGATTTGTCACAGAGTCAAATAACACGGCTGGCAGGTCACAGGAACCCTTTCACCATCGTCAAGAAGAAAAAGCTGACATGGTTCGGCACGTCACCCGCCACAACACTCTGCCCAAAACAGTACTGCAGGGAACACTCGAAGGTGGCAGAAGGAGGGGAAGACAGAACAAGTCATGGATGGACAACATCAGAGAATGGACCAGGATGAATGACTCGGCACTACTGCGCAGAGCCGAGGACCGAGATGGATGGAGGAGGCTTACCACAGCATCGTCTTTCATGTCTCCCCCACGGCCGCCAAGGTCACGGGTCTGATGATGATGATATCGATATATATCCAGAGGAGAGAGACAGACAGACAGACAGAGACAGAGACAGAGAGAGAGTGAGACATAGGCGATTGTTACACAGCGAAGGATACAGGCACGTCCACCTATAGCTATGGTTTACTGGCAGACATGGTGGACCAGTTCATTCTTTCAGCGCTGCTGTCAATGTGAGAAAACAAGCTTCACAGCCGGCTGCTTCAGTCTCACTGCACGAAACTCCTGCACTGGGATCTGTCTTTGCTGGCACTGACTGCAGACGATGTCCAGTTAGTGCAGTGGCTACGATGGCTCACCGGGGTACTGTAGAGGATATCACGTCCGTCACATCCAGGCTTGCCACCAGTTGCCAGTCTGGATTGGCATCGCCGTAAGTCTGTTCCCTTTCTTTCCAGAAACATCTGTGAGTCATATTACCCCAGAGGAAGAGAGTTCTACGGTAATCCAGATATACACAGTAGATTTTGGCTACATCTCTTCCTAGTGGGCGGACAGTCTAGACAGAACGGCAGCTGGATAATGCGGGACACAGACATCCCGCCTGTGACTGATAATCGATGATAGTCCAAGGGAATAGTCATAGTTCTCGGCTGCTGCTGCTGCTGCTGTGTCAGCAGGCAGGTGGAGCATCGGTGAGTGATGGCCTCAGCCTGACTCCGTGCATATTGCAGACACAGCGGGCAGTCTGCCACCCTGCTTCTGGATGCTGCTGACAGGCAGTGGATGGATGGTTTTCATTTGTACACAGTTATGAACAGCACAGCTGCAGAAAGTTGCAGACATGTATTCGTCCACACAATGGTGTACACTGCATGTACACACGCACACGTGCGCGCGCACACACATACACAAATGCACACACACACAAACACGCGTGCACGCATGCACACACAGGCATGCACGCGCCCGTATACACATACCACGTACCAATAAGAGAGTTAACATATATATGTATTCACACGTACACACGTGCATACGTACACGCACGCACATGAACACAGATACACACACGCGCGTACTCGAATACACACACACATACATTCACACACACGTAATTTACGACCCTACCACACTACGTCACACATTTACCTATGCAGTTATGTTCTCGTGTTATATTCTATATTCACTAGGTATTTGAATGGGTCGTCTGAGTGTTCCTCACAAAACTACTCCTGTCCCAGTCCCCGGGTAGTTGTCACCCCCTGATACAAACGTGCATTGCTACCAGACCAACCATTTCTTTTATAAAGCTACTTCTTCAGCGGAGAGAGAGAGAGAGAGAGAGAGAGAGAGAGAGAGGAGAGAGAGAGGAGAGAGAGAGAGAGAGAGAGAGAGAGAGACTGGCACCACTGCATTCCCCGTATAAAATGTAATGCAGATTCCTTGTTGTAGGGTGACAGTGTAGATTAAATGCTAGCTAGAGGGAGCGGGGATGCTGCAGACATCATTCGATCCTATTGCTATCAGCTGGTGACAGGGAGAAAAGAGAGTGGCATTCTGTGCAGTCAAAGTACTCTAACTGGCAGGCCATTGCTTTGGTCTGATTGCCTCAGTCTGATGGCCTGTCTGTGGCAGGAGATGCGCCGGGATTATGAGCCCGTGTCTGTGGAGGTGACTTGTTTAGTGGGGATAGGGGGGGGGGGGGGGGATCGATGGTTTAGGGCGCTGTGCAATGACTTAAAGAATGGTTCAGTGTCACTGACTGACGCAGTGTGTGCTAGTACATGCGCTCATTTACATGCGAGTGTAACACGCGAACGTGTGCGAGTGTACACACATACGCGCACGCGCGCACACAAACACTCATGCACAAACGCACGCACTAGCACACACGTGCACACACCTGGTTATTTCCAGTCGGTCATCAACGGTTAAAGAACCATGCCTGAGACCCTGCTGTCTCTGTCACATGTGGGCAAGGAAAGGTCTGGAAAGCTGACTTCATGTACCACTACTGAAGTGAGGCAACGATGCCTGCTACCTCTAGCTACGCTGTTTTCCTGTTTCGTTTTAATAATAATAATAATAATAATGATAATAATAATAATAATGATAATCACTGTAATAATAATAGTAACAATAATGATAATAACAACAGTACATAGAATGTATACAGCGCTATATCTTGCAAAAAACAAATCAAAGCGCTTTCGAAACAGGGGCTTGCTTGTAAAGTATCCTAATATACTGGACCCATTGTACCAGCTGCATAAAAACTATCTAGCTATACACACACACACACACACACACACACACACACTCACACCATACCAACCACACACACACGTCACACGTCACACACACCCAAACACACACACACACGCCACACACCACACACACACACAAACACACACACACTACACACTCACACACATACAAACACACACACACACACAACAACACACACAACACACACCACACACATACAAACAGGCACACACACAACACATTTTTTTCTTTCCACCGCACTCCTTGACGCTGCACTCAAGTAGCACAAACAACTCCCAACTTGCAGCCATTTCAAACTGAAGCACAACCTTGCACGGTAAGTCAGTTCTCCATACATCCCCAGACTAGGATAAGATTCCCCTAACTTGGCTGACTCATCAGACCGGCGCTAAGATTTCTCTCTCTGTGTGTCACATTTTCTTCTCCTGACATCAATCTCTAATCTGGACTTATGTTCAGCTAGATTAGTCTCATTCTATCTTCCCCTCTCAACACACCGTTTTTCAGAGAAAAAAGTGTCGAGACACTAATGTGAAGTACATGACGATTCATGGCCACATTCCTTTCCTGTAGGGAAAGATGGTCTAGACCTGACGGCGGCCAGACAGAGCAGGACATAGACAACTGCCAGTCTACACTGATCTACCAGTTCCCCATAGACAGAGCAGAGCAGACTCTCCGCTGCTGTAGCAGTTCATGATAGACATGATAGACAGCATCATACAGACAACTGCCAGTCTACACTGATCTACCAGTTCCCCATAGACAGAGCAGAGCAGACTCTCCACTGCTGTAGCAGTTCATGATAGACATGATAGACAGCATCTACAGACAACTGCCAGTCTACACTGATCTACAAGTTCATGATGGACATAATATAGGCCAGATACAACAAAACAAAAACAACTCCACACTATTCTAGCAGTTCATGATGGACACGATAGTTATAGGCCAGATACATCAGGGCACAGGAAACGCCACGCAGTATTAACAGTTCATGATAATATAGACCAGGTACAGCAGGACACATACCACTACCACTACACACTGTTGCAGCACGTCGTGATGTAGTCCGTAGAGGGCTACAGTTCATGGCACCTGCTGTTAGCGGAAGAAGAAGAAGACGAAGAAGAAGAAGAAGAAGAAGAACAACAACAACAACATAATATAATAATAATGATAATAATAATATAAAAAATTACTACTACTACTACTACTACTACTACTACTTTTACTACTACTACTACTACTACTACTACTACTAGTAATAAATGCACTTATATAGCGCTATGTCTTGCAACAAAACAAACCAAAGCGCTTTCATTCAACCTACTCATTCACATGCAGCCAGTAATAGGTTGGCTTTTTTTACAAGTTCAAATGTATACACACACGCTCACACACACCCACGCACACCCACACCCACGCACACCCACACCCACGCACACCCATACACACCCACACATAGAGGTTTACTGTCCGGCAGGGTAATGGGGTTTGGGATGTTGAGGGCAGGGACAACAATGAAATGAAACAAGAGGGGAGAATCCTAGCTTTGACATAAAGAACAGCAGTGTCTGTCACACCTTGCTAACTCAGCTGATGGCGTGTTCCTTGTTCATTGCATGAACTGTCACCCCATGTTGTCGCCCTCGTCGTCGTCGTCGTCATCATCATCATCATCATCATCATCAGCAGCAGCAGCAGCAGCAGCAGCAGCAGCAGCAGCTCTTGGCCTAGATGGCCACTACGGGGCACGAGGGGCACAGCGGCAGACATCTGTCTCCAGCTGGTCTGTCTCCAGCTGGTCTGTCTCCAGCTGGTCTGTCCTCAGCTGGTCTGTCTCCAGCTGGTCTGTCTCCAGCTGGTCTGTCCTCAGCTGGTCTGTCCTCAGCTGGTCTGTCTCCAGCTGGTCTGTCTCCAGCTGGTCTGTCTCCAGCTGGTCTGTCTCCAGCTGGTCTGTCTCCAGCTGGTCTGTCCTCAGCTGGTCTGTCCCAGCTGGTCTGTCTCCAGCTGGTCTGTCTCCAGCTGGTCTGTCCTCAGCTGGTCTGTCTCCAGCTGGTCTGTCTCCAGCTGGTCTGTCCTCAGCTGGTCTGTCTCCAGCTGGTCTGTCCTCAGCTGGTCTGTCCTCAGCTGGTCTGTCTCCAGCTGGTCTGTCTCCAGCTGGTCTGTCCTCAGCTGGTCTGTCTCCAGCTGGTCTGTCCTCCATCCCTGGTCGTGTCCTCAGCTGTCTGTCTCCAGCTGGTCTGTCTCCGGTGGTCTTCTCCAGTGGGTTGTCTCAGCTGGTTTGTCTCCAAATGGTCTTCTCCAGTGGTCTGCTCCTCATGCTGGTCTGTCTCCAGTTGTTCTGTCCTCAGCTGGTCTTTCAGCTGTCTGTCTCAATACGTCTGTTCCAGCTGGTCGGCCTCAGCTGGTCTGTCTCCAGTGGTCTGTATCCAGCTGGTCTGTCTCAGCTGGTCCCGTCACTCAGTGCTGTCTGGCTCACATGGTCTGTCTCCAGCTGGTCTGTCCTATGGTCTGTCTCCAGATGTCTGTTTCCTCAGCTGGTCTGCTCCAGCTTTGTCTGTTTCTCAGCTGGTCGTTCCAGCTGGTCTGGCTCAGCTGTCTGTCTCCAGTGGTCTGTCTCCAGTGTGTCTGTCCTCAGCGTGGACCCTCATGTGCCCCATTCTTCCCTGTCCGGGGGGCTCTACAGACAGTTGGGGCACCACTGTGAGTTTGCAGGATTGCTTTCAGTTTTGGGTTTTCAACTTTCTGTCGCAAGCGTCCTTCAAAGGGCGAGCACATCTTGATGATGTCTTCCCATCGTTGTTTGTGCTGTGTGTCGTCATTCCTTGTCTTTAATATGACGCTCTGCCATCTCGAGCAGTATCATCAAACCTGTTCTTTGGACTGAAGAAGACTCGTGTATCAGAGACAAAGACAGAATCCGTGTCACTGACATTCATGTCGACTGAAATTCTAGGCAGGGATGCGACTGATGACAAAAGGACACAAACACTCCGCAGACCACATCTGATGATATGACAGACAGTATACTTTGATTCCTTGACTGCTAACTCAGCTTGAAGGTGAACAGTACACGACTGACCGCGTTAAGGGATTGCATGGATATGCAATGAACTGTTGAGCAGATCTGACATATGTTTGCGCTGTAATGGCCGCTGTGCATGGAATGATAGCGCTAATGCTTTGCAGTGAGGCGTGGAAATCAATACTGAAGAAGGAACAAGATCACAGGCATGGATGCAGGCCCCTCTGCACGCGGACAGAGATGGAGATCTATCAGACATGCAGAAACATGCAGGGAGAGACAGAGAGACGCATTCACCTTCATGTTTAGGCACATGTGATGCAGTCATCTTTGCTTGCACGATTGCCTCCACAAATTTGCACACAGATAACACTTACATATGTTGCGAGAGAGAGAGACAGACACAGACAGACACAGACAGAGAGAGACAGAGACACTTGGACACAGACAAACAGTCAGGCAGCAGAAATACAGACAGACAGACAAAAGTAAATACAGAAGGACAGAAGGACAGACAAGCACATAGGCAGAGACAGACAGACACATTAAGATAGAGAGAAAGAAAGTGTATAAAACACAGTTTGAGAAAAGAAGGCATTCAGAGGTAAGGGTCAAAACTCAGCGAGAGAAACAAAAGAAAAAGACAACGAAAGACAGGCACAAGGAGAAAGGAAGGAAGAATGAAAAGTCTGTTAGCAGAAAGCTGCTCAGACATAATCAATGCCCTGCTTGTAACGTGGCCGAGTCTTAGCACACACTCTTCAATGTCTGGGTCAAAATGTCTGGCCATCTTCAATGGAACGCTGGCAATTTCTAAAATATTGAGCAGACTATGACCTCCCCCTCTTTCATGTCCATTATGCCACACTGCCTGTCAAGCATCAAAGACATGAGTACATATGAAAGCGAGGGAAAAAAGAAATATGTTTCCCTTAGTGCAGACTTAAGTATAGTCTTAGAAAAGGATTGATGTGTCAGATATGATAATATATAGTTCCTGGTCTGAACGATAGTTACATAGAAGATCTTTTCTTGCCATATCCCATCACACACACTCACTCACTCTCTCTCTCACACAATGTACCAGCTGCAAATATAAGTTTGACTTGACTTCACACACATACACAAACACTTACACACACAAACACACACACATTTAAACACCAGACACGAGCGCACATGCATGCACGCACGCACGCACACACACCACACCACGCACATATATACACATACACCCATACACACATACACCCAAAACTACACACCGAAACTCCAACCATACTACATGACACATTATTTTGAATACCAGGCCAGTCACCTTCCATAGACTTTAGACCTGAATATCCAAAGCTCATTCATCAAGTGACTGTTCCAGAAATCCCCAGATTCAGGATCCAGATCTTGTAGCCTGGCTGGGCCATCAAGCCTCCCTAGGAACCACTCCCTCCTCCATCCCTCCCTCCTCCACGTCCTCTTTTATAGCTCCCAGATCCTGATCTGTGCTCGTGTTGGTGCCAGACTTGTCCTGCTTTATTCTGGGATGTTGTTTGCATACTGCTTCGCGAGGAAGGATTTAGAGCATCGCCCTGTAAAATCCAGATTCATTGCCTGGCGTATGTGTGTGGGCGGACATGCAGCCAGGCTGACTGCTAGCAGGGAAGACGTCCTCGGCTGTCCCTCTCCTCAGTGCTGGCAGCAGATGACTGGCATGATGATGGCTGCAGATGTACAAGGCTGCTGACATGAGGACGTCGGCAGTTTCACACCTGATTGCCTGACTGATTGCAGGCCTGTTGCATGGCCGTCTATTAGCACTGCAGGTGAGCAGACGTTCAACGAAGGAAGGAGCCAACCTATAGCATGGACTGCGTGTGACCGCATTTTCTGTTGCAGGCTTTTGCATAAAGGGGTGGGGGTTGTTCACTGACAGTAAATATATCACATGGGGACAGAAATACACATGCAGGCAGGATATTTTTTTCTTTTAGAAAAATGAGTGGTACTAGACTTGCGACGATGGATCCTCCCTTTCCCAAAAAAGCAGCTCAAATTGCACAACAGTTCAGCCTTGCCAAACAGTTGAATACCACACAGTGCAATACAACACAAAACACGCACACACACACACACACACACACACACACACACACACACACATACACTCACTCAAGTAGAATGACTTTTTTTCACATACTTTGACCTGAATGTGCACAGCCTCAGACATCAAGTCGCTGTACTCGGCTATCACCATACATAGCTCCAGTCTGACTAGCACGACCACGGGACCTACACAGTCCACCAGGCATCACTGGACTCCACCCTCCAACATAACACCTTTTTCCAATCCGCTGCCAGATCCTGCTGATCTGAGCTGCTGCTGGTGCCAGACTTCTTCATGCTAGTCTCGGATGCTTTTTGCACACTTCTTCGTGGGGAGGATTTACAGCATCCCTACTGTGAAATACAGATTCATTGCTTCATCCACGTGATGGGCCGGCAGCACGCAGACACGCTAGATAGCCAGAGGCAGAAAGGACACAGCCACCCTCTCTGCTGTGTCTGCCAGGGGACGAGAGGCCTGCTACAGGGTCAGACTGTTAGCAGCCAGGTGGAGACAGACGCGGCCATTTCTTGTCGTGGTTTTCGTCTGGTGGAGACAGACACGGCTTCGAGCTCCATTCCTCCTCCACTAGTGTTCATAGGTGGGTGGTCGTTTAAGCATTATTGCGTGTTTCCAGTTTTCCTTGTTGCACAGCATAGAAGTCGCTCATAATGTACGCTTTGCTGCAGCCATCCCTTCTGAGAGTGATTGTCAGAGTATATGCACACACTCTATTTGAGGCTTGTGTGTGTGACTGTTTTCAAGAACATATGCACACACTCTATTTGAGGCTTGTGTGTGTGACTGTTTTCAAGAACATATATATGCACACAATATATTTGAAGCTTGTGTGTGACTGTTTTCAAGAACATATATATGCACACACTCTATTTGAGGCTTGTGTGTGTGACTGTTTGCAAGAACATATATATGCACACACTCTATTTGAGGCCTGTGTGTGTGACTGTTTTCAAGAACATATGCACACACTCTATTTGAGGCTTGTGTGTGTGACTGTTTTCAAGAACATATATATGCACACAATCTATTTGAAGCTTGTGTGTGACTGTTTTCAAGAACATATACATGCACACACTCTATTTGAGGCTTGTGTGTGTGTGACTGTTTGCAAGAACATATATGTATGCACACACTCTATTTGAGGCTTGTGTGTGTGACTGTTTTCAAGAACATATGCACACACTCTATTTGAGGCTTGTGTGTGTGACTGTTTTTAAGAACATATGCACACACTCTATTTGAGGCTTGTGTGTGTGACTGTTTTCAGGAAAATATGCATACACTCCAATTGAGGCTTGTGTGTGTGACTGTTTTCAAGAACATATGCACACACTCTATTTGAGGCTTGTGTGTGTGACTGTTTTCAGGAAAATATGAAACTATGCATACACTCTAATCGAGGCTTGTGTGTGTGACTGTTTTCAGGAAAATATGAAAATATGCATACACTCTAATTGAGGCTTGTGTGCATGGCTGTTTTCAAGAGCCCTGCATCACTAGGCAGTTGTTTTACAGAATTTTGTCTTTTACTTTGGAAAGACTGCAGGTTGTTTTGCTAAGAGGTTGTCAAGGTTGAAAAGTATCACCATTACTTTTCAAAGCATGGCACCATTTTGATATAGGCCCTGATACTTTGTTTGTATAGATAACTGACAAGAAGTTTGGGCTGTGAATAGGCTTTATGCATTCAATAGGCACGGAATCAATATATCATGAAGAACATAACCAGCATGGTAACACGGTTTTAGTAGTGTGTCTTTTGTTCAGGTACAACATCAATATTCACATGGCGGTTAATGTTAGGGTCAGGCCAAGACACATTTCTTTGAAACCTAAGATTCTCCTCTCTTGTTCCATCTCACTTTTGTCACTGCCCTCATCAGCCAAAACCCCATCACCCTGCCGAAGTGTATAGCCTTTGTGTGTGTGTGCGTATGTGTGCGTGCGTGCGTGTGTGTATACATTTGAATTTGTAAAAAAAAAACCCTTTTAATTGTAATTGGCTGCATGTGAATGAGTGGGATGGACGAAAGCGCTTTGATTTGTTTATTGTAAGATATAGGCGCTATATAAATTCCAAGAGTTATTTTTATTCATTATCATTATACAGTCGTATACAGTATGTGCGCATGTACAAGCTCACATGTATGCATGCTTGCATTCCTGCACATACGTGCACAACATGTCTATACACAAGAGAGACGAACAGAAAGCCAGACAGCCAGACATTTAGAACTAGAGACAATGGTGGAGTCGGAGGTAGAGACAGAAAGACACAGAGACAGAAAAAATCCAGACAACAAGACGTAGAAGGATATAAACGCACACACACACACAACACACACACACACACACACACACACACACACACACACACACACACACACACACACGCGCGCGCGCCCCACACACACACACACACACACACACACACACACACACACTCACACACACATATAAACACACACACACACTCTCACACACACGCGAACACGATCGCACGATCGCACGCATGCACGAACACACACACACGTGCGCGTGCGCACACACATACACACACACATGACAATGACACAGAGAGAGACAAACACAAACAATGAAAGACGATGTGAGAAATACAGGCATAGATATTGGTAGACAGTGGAGCTGACACTATGAAAGAGATACGTCTACAAAAGATAGACACAGACATTTAGAGGGAAGAAAGAGATGAGATATTCAGAAAACATCAGACTCTTCAGACTCCATTGACTGTTCCCTTCCTTCTTCGATGCCTCCAGAGCCGCTTGTTCATTCTCCACACCCTGGTATTATGGGGTCTGGGTCAATATGGCTGGCGGGTCATGGCCTATGGGTTCCCTGTGATTACTGTAGAGGACTTCAAATCTTGCCCTCACATCTGAAATAATTATACATGGCACTGTTTGAGGTTGACTCGCATATACACTTAGAAAGAGAGTAGTAGTAGTAGTAGTAGTAGTAGTGGTAGTAGTAGTAGTAGTAGTAGTAGTAGTAGTAGTAGTAGTAGCAGCAGCCTTTGTTATTGTTGTCGTTATTGTTTTGTTGTTGCTGTTGTTGGTGATGTTGATGGAAATATAAAGTAAACAATACCAGCAGTATTGGCAAAAGAGACACTGAGATATTTTTCGTTTACAAGAGGACTACGTGAAGAGAATACTCAGTACACGCTAAGATAGGGACACAGGACATTTTTGATGATTGTAAAGATACTAGCCCCTGACAGTCCCCACATCACACACACACACACACACACACACACACACACACACACACACACACACACACACACACACAGACACACACACATAGACACATACACATACACACACACAGACACACACCTATTTTTCTACGACAAAGTGACATACACTTACACAACAGATTGCACATTTGTCATATAGATTGACCGCAGTGTACAAAAGTCATCCATCAAACCATTTATCTTTGGAGCCCTAGATCAGACTGAGGATCAGGATGTTGCAACCTGCTGGGTCATTGGGGCACACTGGAGAATGGCCTTCAGCCTCGCTTCCTGCCTTGCTTCCTGCTGCTTATCTGGACACACAATATTGCCAGAGCAGTGTTGTGCCGGTTGTTCCAAAGCACTGTGGATCCGTCATTTTGTAGAGATGAAAGAACGGCAATAATCCAAATGCAAAGGGCCAGTCTCTTTTTGTGATTAGGCAGTTTATGCCATGATGTAGGTGAAACAGGGCTGCGAGAGACATAACACACAAAACTACTCCGCATATTCAGTGCTATAGCCTGATTTGTTTTGCAAGAAGAGGGTCTAGACGCAATATCATGTGGACATGTTGCATGATACATGGAATAGGCCTAATGCATGTTATATATTCAGTGCCATAGCCTATTTTGGTTGGTAGCAGGTCTAGTCACAGATCAAGGCTGTGAGGGGTGTACAATGATCCAAATGCAAATGCAAATTCCGTGTTGTTGCCTCTGTGTGAGAGAGGAGGCAGTCTAGACACGATGCTAGCTAGACAGGGTTGTGTGCAACAGACATGTTCTCCTTCGCTATCAGAGAAGTTCCATGCTAGAAGGTTAGCTAGATTCCTGAGCTGCTGGCCCCAGAATGAGCAGCGGAGTTGCGCTGTGACTGGATCAGCTTGATGGCAAGCCTGTTGCATTAGCAGGGATCACAGTCATTCCCTTCACACTGCATGAGGGCCTTGCGGCTTTACAGACTTCAGCGGTTAAAGCGCTTCGATTTGTTTGTTTTTTACAAGATTCAGCGCTATATAAAATCCATATATTATTATTATTATTTTAATATTATTATTATCATTATTATTATTATTATTATTATTATTATTATTATTATTATTATTTCTATTATTATTATTATTATTATTATTATTAATATGCTTTTCTCAGATTCCAGGAGAAAATCGAATTAGCAAAACAAACACATTTTCACTTACGTGTGTGTGCGTGCACTCAAATATACACGTATGCGCAGGCCCACATATGCATGGACACACACACATGCACAGACATTCATATACCTGCGCACGTACGCGCGCACGCGCACACAAACACACACAGATATTTAGCACGTGTAACCTGCACATGTGGCCCACAAACGCCCTCCCAGTCTTTCCATGCATCTTCTCCTACCTTGGCGTTCCAGTCGCCTTGCACAACGAGGATGTCTTTCTTGGGTGTTTGATTCAGAACCTCTTGTAGCTGGTCATAAAATTCTTCTACGGCTTCATCTGTGCAGTCTGATGTAGGGGCGTATGCCTGTACTACAGTTATGTTAAAGGGGGTTGCTCTCAGGCGGATGGTAATAAGTCTGCTGGACACAGGCTGACAGCTCATGACGGTGTTCACGGTGTCTTTGTGAACGAGAAACCCCACGCCGTGTTCATGTTTATCCTGTTTTCCACTGTAGTGTAGGGCATTTGTGGGCCACATTGTAATAACCAATCAAATGAAAGAGGCTTGAGACTCCTGGAGTTTGCCAGTAACAACCACCTCCAGCTAGTGAATACACTTGGCCCACACAAGAAATCCAGAAAATGGACATGGCATAGCCCAAATGGAGAACACCACAACCAAATAGATTACATCATGGTGAAAAGACGGTTTCAGTCTAGCGTTAACATCGCACAGACACGAAGTTTTCCAGGAGCAGACATAGGGAGTGATCATGATCTTGTGATGATGACTTTCCGACTAGGTCTAAAGAAAATCCACAAGCGGAACAACATCAGGATCAAATTTGACCTCGAGAAGCTGAAGGACCCAGAGGTATTAGAAATTTTTCAAGCAAGGATAGGTGGAAAGTTTGCAGCACTCACTGTGATAGATTCAGACATAGATACACTGACGAATAGTTTCAATACAGCGGTGACTGAAACAGCAAACGAGCTTCTTGGCAAACGCCGACCAGTCCAAAAACCATGGGTCACACCTAACATCCTACAACTATGCGACAAGCGTAGAGAGTTGAAGAAAAAGAAAAATGAAACAAAAGAAAGAGCAGAACAATATAGGGCAGTCAACAAAAGAATCAGGAAGTCCATGACGGAGGCAAAGAGAAATGGATCGGTGAACAGTGCCAAGACATTGAAGAGAACATCAAGAAAAACAATAGCAAGAAAGCATATCAGCTGGTGAAAGACCTGACTAGCACGAAACAGAGAAAAGGTTTAACAATCCAAGACAAAAATGGGAAGTGTCTCACTGACGACCAGGATATTCTGAACAGATGGACAGAATACTGCTCCGACCTGTATAACTATAGAACCGCAGGAGATCCAGAAGTCCTTAATGTACCCGAAAGCAAAGACACAGACAGTCACCCTATCCTCCGAGAAGAAGTGGAAACAGCAGTCAGATCGCTGAAAAAGGGGAAGTCAGCAGGGGCTGACAACATTCCAGCTGAGTTGGTCCAAGCTGGAGGGGAAGCCATGATCAGCGCCCTACTAAGAATCTGCAACAAGATCTGGCAGACAGGAAAATGGCCAACACCATGGACGCAGTCACTCATCATCACCCTCCCCAAGAAAGGAAATCTACAACTATGCCATAATTACCGCACAATCAGCCTCATATGTCACCCAAGCAAGGTCATGCTGCAGATAATATTGAATAGACTGAAGCCACAAGCAGAGACCATCATTGCTGAGGAACAAGCAGGTTTCAGAGCAGGGCGCAGCACAACAGAACAGATATTCAACCTCAGAATACTATGTGAGCGGTACCTTCAACATCAACAAGACCTTTACCACGTATTTATCGATTTTAAGAAGGCATTTGACAGGGTGTGGCATGCAGCTTTGTGGGCAACCATGAATTTGTACAGCATCAATGCAAACCTGATCAGAGTCATCAAACAGCTGTACAGCGAGGCCACCAGTGCAGTGTACTACAACAACAACATTGGAGAATGGTTTCGAACAACAGTTGGAGTAAGGCAGGGCTGTCTACTCTCACCCACTCTTTTCAACATCTTCCTTGAGAGAATCATGGCTGATGCACTGGAACATCATGAAGGATCAGTCAGCATTGGTGGCAGAACGATCACAAACCTCCGCTTCGCAGATGACATTGATGGAATAGCAGGATCAGAAAAAGAGCTTGCCAGCCTAACAGAACACTTGGATAAGGCCTCCAAAACATACGGCATGGAAATCAGTGCAGAGAAGACCAAACTGATGACTAATAACACCAACGGCATTAGCACTGATATCAGGGTTAATGACCAGAAGCTGGAAACAGTTCAAAGCTTCAAGTACCTGGGAGCCATTGTATCCGACCAGGGATCCAAGCCAGAAGTAGTATGCAGGACTGCACAGACAATAACAGCTCTGTCAAAACTAAACACCATCTGGAGAGATAAGAATATCTTACTTATCTCCAAGATCAGACTAATGCGCTCCCTTGTCATATCCATATTTCTGTATGCCTGTGAATCATGGACCCTGACTGCAGATTTGGAGAGAAGAGTACAGGCAGTGGAGATGAGATGCTTTCGGAGACTCCTTGGCATCTCCTACAAAGACCACATAAGCAACGAAAGCGTGCATAACAGAATCCAGCAAACCATTGGACCCTATGAGAACCTTCTAACGATCGTGAAAAAGCGTTAAACTTAAGTGGTATGGGCATGTCACAAGATCCCAAGGAATTACAAAGACAGTTTTGCAAGGCACTGTCCAAGGAGGAAGAAGAAGAGGCAGACCAAGGAAGAGCTGGGAGGATAACATCAGTGAATGGACAGGCCTAGAACTCAACAAAACCCTGAGAAAGGCAGAACAGAGAGAGGAATGGAGGGAACTGGTTGCTGAGTCTTTGAGGGTGCCCCCACAGTCGTCAGACTACGGGACAGATAGAACCTGCACATGATTTAAAAGTGCCTGTCTGCAAACATGCACATGCATACACGATAGTCATCATTGCACTGGAATAGAAGTAAATGGAAGAGGGAGCGTTAGAGAGAGACAGATACACAGACAAAGAGACAGACAGACAGACATATAGACAGAGACAGACAGACAGACAGACAGATAGACAGACAGAGACAGACAGGAAGATAGAAGACAGGCAGATACAGAGATAGTGAGACAGAGACAGATAGAAAGGGAGAGAGAGAGAGAGAGAGAGAGAGAGAGAGAGAGAGAGGAGAGAGAGAGAGAGAGAGAGAGAGAGAGAGAGAGAGAGAGAGAGAGAGAACCAGGCTGTTCAGACTCATTAAATTACTCACTTTTTCTACGACTGTTCCCTGCTCTCTTTTTCTAAGAAATCAAATCAGATGTCTTGGGTCAGTACGTCTAGCCATTTCTAATGGACCATTAGTGACTCTGACAATGACCCAAACCTTTGCCTTTATTGTCAAAACAATGAAAGAAGCGGTAACCACGCTCGACGCTGCTCAACTTGGCTGGGGGAAAGCGAGCGCTGTGACCACTGAGCTATCGACAACAGAAGCAGTAGTAACATCAGAAAACGCTACGTAAAGCAGGCTGTCAGCAGGGGAAGAAAGAAAGGAGTGACCTGTACCTTCTGGTGGGGTGAGAAATGCAATGTGTACACATCAGATTGTAGCGTAGGTGTCTTCCGAAGCTCACGGAGGTTCCCCTCTCACTATCTGATATTTGAGCAATCTAAAACCTTTCTGTTTGCATACACATAACTGTGAGAGGAGGAGAAGAAAGAGGAGGAGGAGAAAAAGTAAAAGAAGAAGAACAAGAAGAAGAAGAAGAAGAAGAAGAAGGGAGAAGAGAGAGAGGGAAGAGAGAGAGAGAGAGAGAGAGAGAGAGAGAGGGGAGAGAGAGAGAGAGGAGAGGAGAGAGAGAGAGAGATAGAGAGCCAGACATACAGACAGAGACAGACAGACAGGCAGGCAGGCAGACAACAGAGAGACAGACAGAGAGACAGAAACAGATAGAGACAGAGTGAGACAGAGTGAGACACAGAATACAGAAACAGACAGAGACAAACAGAGACAGACAGAAATAAAGGAAAGCAGACAGAGAGACAGCTGGCGCAAATAAAAAAAACTGACAGACATTTTAATGAAACAGACAGAAAGAAACAAAGAAAAACAGAACTAATACGAACAGAAACATCGACACAGAAACACAGAGACAGACAGACAGACAGACATACACAGACAGAAGCAGAGACAGACAGACAGACAGACAGACAGAAGCAGTCAAAAACGAAGCCGAGTTTCATGTGGCGGACAGCCCATAAAGGTAACAGCCCAGTCAGTCCACACCCAGAGATCTCATTCAGTTAGAGGCACGATTTACGGGGAGAGTCGCCACAGGCTAAAAGCACGGGGGCTGATCCACTTCATCCTTTGGATCCGGGCCACGCCACGCTATGCCATGCCATGCCATGCCATGCCACCCATAGCTCTGCCAAAATAGAAATGGCAGGATCTGAAAATCAGGAGCCTTGGAGGGGGTGGGAATAGGTGGAGGGGGGGGATAGATGTGATGGATGCGTCTGCAGCTTGTCTCCCCTCCTTTCTTTTTGTTGATACATTATTCAGGTCAAATGGAGTTGTTGTGTTCAGTATCAGTACATGGGATTACACACACACAAACACGCACTTAATCATGCGCGCTTGCTCACACGCATACTTAAAGTGGAAAGCTGTTAAAGGAAAGAACAAACATGCACACATACATGCATGCATGTGCACACACATAGACACAAGCATTCGGACAGATACACACACACACACACACACACTATCTATCTATCTATCTATCTATCTGTCCCGTAGTCTGTCGACCGTGGGGGCACCCTAAAAGACTCAACAACCAGTTCCCTCCATTCCTCTCTCTGTTCTGCCTTTCTCAGGGTTTTGTTGAGTTCTAGGCCTGTCCATTCGCTGATGTTATCCTCCCAGCTCTTCCTTGGTCTGCCTCTTCTTCTTCCTCCTCCTCACACACACACACACACACACACACAGGAATTAGCCAGGTATCCAGTCTAATGTTTTCATCTTTAAAAAATAATAACAAACTCAAGAGTTAAAACACATATTTCAAAATACCTAAACCAAACACTATGTGTCAGTTACTGCTGTTGGTAAAGTACCATCTCCTACCTTAACAGCAACAGCAGCAGTAGCAACAACAGCAACATCATTAACAACGTTAACAAAAGCATTAGTATACAACTGATTTTTTTTAACTACAAAAAAGAAATTTCTTTTCAAAAACTACTGACTTTTTAAGGCGTAAAATTTGGTATACTTACAGCAAGTATGATTGATTCTGGCAAACCACTTAAAAGTGTTGACCCTGCAGAGACTGTTGCCTGTGATCTCTGGTGGTGGCTGTGCTTTGCTGTTCTTGGTTCATACACCCAGAAACTTCTCCTTACATAGAAGATACCCTGCCTTGTGGTCAATTAATGTTATAACTAATAGCAATTGTTCAAAAGCGAAATGAAAATAACGGTTCAAAACAATATATTACATGCAAAAACAATGAAATAGACAAACTGGACCTTTACGCGAGAAAATCTTAATGCGTTGACATTTCAGGAGTTTTAAAACTAATCTGGACAGTATAATTGATACAGGTAATGTTCTTATTGACATCTAGCTATAGTGTCAACGTTGCTGAAAAAGTAAATATAAATGAACTTTTACTTAGTATGTTATACCAGAAGTTACCATCATCGCATGCACTATATGAGACAACAGCAACATCAACAACAACACTAACATGAGCAAGAGCAACTCTGGTACAGTCGCCTATTTCTACACACATGCACCACTGGTAGTCTACCTAGACGATCCTCTCTCATTTTCTTATTGATTATGACACTCTCATGGACAGCCACTAGGGCTGGCAGATATTTACCAAGAAACAACTTTAAGGAACACACTGCACTGCTAGGAGCTGGCTATCAGCTGCACTGGTGGTCAAACCTGGAGAGAAAGAAGAGTGCAGTGAAGCCCTGATTGCTTGTCTGTTTGCACTTTTCCCCCTCCTTCACAAAGCTATCAACAGGACCGAATTGGAAAGTAAACGATGTTGGCTGCACTACTTAGAGCTCCTCAACCACAACTGCTATCAATCTTGTCAGGACATACATCCAGAATAACGTGAAAAAACGAAGAGCATAAAAAGGTACATCAAGTTATCCATCATTTTAAAGACTGTTTGATCTAATGATCGAATGATCAATGAACCAACCATTCAGTGAATCAATCAATGAACTAAACAATCATTCTCATGTGAGCTAGTTGAAACCAATCTTTGAAGCAGGATTGTGTATTCTTATTTTATATGCATGCATGCTTATAATAAAAATTGATGCTTAAACATGCTTAACAGATGCAACACGTGTGTGTGTGTGTTTCTCGCACAAACAAGTACAGTATGTGCATGCGGCATGCATGCGTGTGTATGTGTCTGTGTGTTTGTGTGTGTATGTGTGAGTGTGTGTGCATGTGTGTTTAAAGAGGACTGTTTCTGAGCACATTTTTTTGTAAATTTGAGCTTAAAGCACAACTGGCTAGCATTTTTATGCTGTTATTCAACAGGTCTTTTTTCATTCCCTGTCACATAACCTCCATGCTAAGCTGCACTGAATTAAAAATTAGTTTCAAAGATTGCTTCTTGCTGTAACTCTACTTGATAATACTACCACAATATCCTAATGAAAGCACAAAAACTAAGACTATCAGGTCATTTACACCAGTTCATCTGGTAGTCCACCTAGACGGTCTTTTCTCAGTTTCTTGTTGCCTTCGGACCCTGTACACACACAGCTACAGGAGGGACACACTATTTAGACCGAAACAACAGCGAAGACTCCACTGTAGTGCTGTTGACTGTCTGTCAGCTGCACTGGAAATCCAAGCTAGGGAAGCAGGAGACTGAGTGAAGCAACAATAACAGCTTGATTGCTTGTCCACTGGCCCTGCTCTCCCTCCTTGTGAAGTCTCTACAGGGATGGAAATGGAAGACAACGAAGTCTCCTGTGCTTTGTACATCTTCAGCAGTGAAGCTGGTCTGATCCAATAGGAAAGGATGACGTGAGACACATCTAGAAAAAACAGCTCATGTGGCGTGGATTTGAGGAAAAGAGATGGTGAAGTAAGAAAATTTTGAAAGAAGGTCAGAGGAAGAGCAAAGCAAAGAAAAATATTGTGTACTTGCTTAAATTACAAAAAAAGTGTGCATGTGTTTTCGTGTGTTCGTGTGTGTGTGTGTGTGTGTGTGTGTGTGTGTGTGTGTGTGTGTGTGTGAGTGTGTGTGTGTGTGTGTGGAGAAAAAGAGAAAGAGAGAGAGAATGAATGTGTTGTGTGTGTGTGAGAGAGAGAGAGATAGAGAGATAGAGAGAGAGGGAGGGAGGGAGAGAGAGAGAGAGAGAGAGAGAGAGAGAGAGAGAGAGAGAGAGAGAGAGAGAAGAGAGAGAGAGAAGAGAGAGAGAGAGAGAGAGAGAGAGAGAGAGAGAGAGAGAGAGAGAGAGAGAGAGAGAGAGAGACGAGAGAGAGATAATGAGTATGTGTGTATGTGTGTGAGGATGCCTTTGCCCTCCTGTAGCAGATATGTTGTTTCAATTGCTGTGAGCCCTAATGATGATTGACATGATTGCAGATTAATCTTGGCAAGGTTTAAATTTTGTTTGAAATGAACAAACGATCTGCAACTTTTCAGAAGAAGATAGAGAAGAAAAAGAAGAGATGAGAGAGAAGAAGAAAAAGAAGAAGAATGAAGAAGATGATGATAATGAAGATGGTGAAGAAGAAGAGAAAGAAGAAGAAGAAGAAGAATAATGACAATGATGATAATGGCTATTAGATATAGCGTGGTGGTGGTGGTGCGGTGGTGGTGGTGGTGGTGGTGGGGTGGTGGTAGTAGTAGTAGTAGTAGTAGTAGTAGTAGTAGTAGTAGTAGTAGGAGGAGGAGGAGGAGGAGGAGGAGGAGGAGAGGAGAGGAGCAGCAGCAGCAGCAGCAGCAGGGGTACTGATAATAAAAATGATGATGATGATGATGATGATGATGATGATGATGATGATGATGATGATGATGGTACTGGCAATAGTAAGTTAAAAATCGTGATAATTATATTGATTTTAAAATTATAATAATAACAATAACAATAATGAAAAATAATTAATAGCAATATAATAATCGTAGTAGTAATAATGATAACATTAATAATGATACTAATTACAACAATAATATACCATGACAATGCTTGTGAAGAATGATCATGCCGATAAACAAAACAATTATCATGTGTACACTTAACATTTTGTAACAACTATTCTACTTTCAAATCAAGAAGGAAAAAACTTTGAAATATACAAACCGATATAGTTTGTATTATGACACATCAAAATTGTATTCTTCTGACATCATTCTTTATTATATTTACACAGATTTTACAATACTACTCAGAGCACTGTGTGCGTTATACATCAATATGAGTTGTACTTTACTATTTTTTGAAATCGTACTTTGTTTGTTTCTGCCTTGTTCTTTTTCTTCCTGTCACCTCCTTCTAGTGTATTTTCTGACTTCTGGGTCTATTCCCCTGCCTTTTCCCGGCAAGACTTAAACGATAACAATTCTCTCTTATGCCGAAGTCGGATGCACTGGGCCTGACTTGTCAGGCGCTTAACGGCAGTGCAACGAATTTTCGCTCATATAACAAGCAACACTATTTGCTGTCTGAGCATTCAATGAAGAAGAATAACAGACTCTGTCCTTTCTGTCTCTCTTGTGTCTGTCTTGTCCTCTGTATCCACCCCCACCTATGTCTTTGTGTGCATTTTTGTGTGTGTGTGTGTGTGTGTGTGTGTCTGTGTGTTCTTCTATCTGTCTGTCTGTCTCTCTCTCTCTTCTCTCTCTCTCTCTCTCTCTCTCTCTCTCTCTCTCTCTCTCTCTCGGGATAGTCTAGGGGTTAGAACATTGCGCTCGCAATCTGACGACCTGGGTTCGATTCCCTTTCAAGGGAATATTTTTCCCTGGAGCTAAAATCAGTGCAGACTCGCTCTCCCCAAAAGTTCTTCTGATGAGACTATAAATCGAGGCCCCGTGTGCGAACGCATGCAGAACAGCTTGCGCATACGTTAAATCATGTTCCGCTTTTCGTAAGTGTAGGCCACTGTGTGCCAGTGGGAACAGATGACAGAATTTACAAAACTGGATACACACGGGACTGGATGTAGAAAAGCACATCAGTGCTTATTCCATTATCCTCGATATAAAAGAATAAAGTTAAAAAATAAATCTCTCCCGCCATCTCTCTCAATTTATTAGTGTGTGTACGTGTGTGTATGTATATGTGTGTGTCTCTTTCTCACACAAGCACGCACACAAACACACACAGACACAGACACACACACACACAGGAAATATCTCTATCTCTGTCACTCACAGACGATAAAGATTTAGAATCATGGGCTAGTGATTTCAACGGTTTGGCCATAGAACATAGTTATGATTTTACAATTAGAAAAACATGTAGCACGATAGTCTTTAAAAACCTACAACAGTCAGCTTAAATTCAAGTTTAAAATAATATAATTCATCACAACATTTGAATGACGTCTAAAACTAGCAATCTCTCAAGAGGTCAAATCGTTACCAAACACAACTATTTAGTTTTATGATGGGTCACCTTCTCTGACCTTTTACAAACTGTACACAGTTTTTTGTGTTGTTTTAGACAGATCAAACTTCCCGAGTCACTTGCATTATATATGCACGACTGTTTATAACAAACAGGAGGGTTGTTTTTTTACTTTAGATGCCAAGCCCCAAAATGAGAAACTTGCAGGAGGTGTAATTTGTTTTCAACACTCTCTATTACTGCAGCAGCTTATCTCCCGTTAGGTCTGGGAGTGCTCAGATAATGTGAAATGAAAAAGCCTGTGAACGAGGTGGTAACAGCTTGACACTGTCATGTTGGCTCCACTTTTGGCGGTACAACACACTCAGACTGGAGGTTAATGTCTTACTGCCTAACTATCAGGTTTTACCGCAAGCTATCAGGTCTTACTGCAAAGCTATCAGGTCTTACTGCAAAACTATCAGGTCTTACTGCAAAGCTATCAGGTCTTACTGCAAAGCTATCAGGTCTTACTGCAAAACTATCAGGTCTTACTGCAAAGGTATCAGAAAAGATGGGGAGGGCTGGAAGAGTTAGTTGTGTGTCTCAGATATTTCTTCAATAGCAGCAGGAGCTTTCAAACAGCAAACAAAAACGCATTTCTCTGTAGTATTTTCCCCGATTGTTTACGGCAGTGTCTGAAGTCAATTAATTTTGATAAAAGAACCATGCAGATATGCTACCTGTTTTGTGAAGCTGCGTATTCAAAACAGAAATCAAACCCTGTACAATACTAGTAAAGTTACCCAACTTTTTCATTTCCAGTAGGTGTGTGTTTCACATATTTTTGTAAAGTAAAGAAGTTTTCATCGCGCAAGCACACTTTAGAAAAGCAAAGAATTAAACATTGGAAACCAAAATCCAAAACAAAACTATAAATCTTTTACACAATTGCTTTAGAAAATTAAACAAGGATGATTCTTTTCCAGAGATGTAGGTGGGGTCAATACTTGTATCAACTTTACTTACCATTATCCATAGGGAAATTGTAAACACGATTATTATATTTATGATCTACAATCCCTTTTTTTTAAATCTCTCAACGTTTCTATCAATGTAGATGCAGTGATACTAAATTTTAAAATAGTTTACATTTTTCATACTAAAGAATACACTTCCAGTGTCAATTACAGCTTAGGTTTCACACTAAATGTCAAAGTGTTTTTAATCATTTTATGACTTTCAAGTAAAGGTTCAAAATTTAACCACCACAATAAAGAATCTATTCGTATTCTTCAGGTCATTGTATGGAATCCTATCACAATTTGTGTCACGAGTCATAAAGCCTGTACACAAGCTCGCTGCAAACAATGCTACACTACTCTCACACTACCGATTGGAGTCTGGGCCTCCTTGGAATATTCACACTGCAAGATGACGTGAACACAGAGGTGAGACTATAAACCGAGGCCCCGTGTGCAACGCACGCAGAACACCTTGCGCACACGTTCAAACCCGTTCCGCTTTCGGAAAGTAGGCCATTGTGTGCCGGTGGGAACAGATGACACAATTTTCAAAACTGCATACACACGGGGACTGATTAAAAATGCACATGAGTAATTATTCCATTATTCTCGGAATAAAAGAAAGAAAAAAAAAGATTATATAGTGTCTGTACTAAAAAAAAAAGGCTAAGGTACTACTACTACTACTACTACTAAATGGAACTTATATTGCGCTATATCTTGCAAAGACAAATCAAAGCGCATTCATTCAACCTAATCTTACACAGTCATGCAACCAATCACAAACGAAGGTGACATGAGCACAGAGATTATACTGTGTCTGTGATAAACACTGGCCAAGAGACAGTTGAGCGGTACCTCACGCCATTCAACTATTTGTGTTTAGATAGCTTCGATACTTCAGACTCAAGAATACTTTATTATCTCAATAGAGAAACGATTACTGGCATTGTAGGATTCCACAACATGCTTTAAACAATATATACATAAGATATAACACACATCTTAAAAGTTGATAACATTTGATGCCTCTCTGTCTCTCTCACACACATACACACGCACACACACACACATACGTACACACACACACGTACACACACACTCACACACGCGCGCGCCCATGCACGTACACACATCGAGACAAAAATAACAGTATTAAGAGCGACAATGCAAAACGATAGCATAAATGCAATGTCAGAAAGTCTAAAAAATGTATTATCAGCACCAGCAAACATCATACATATATTCATATCGGCATAAGAAAATTTGCATAAAAAAGTAAATCACAATAGAATGTTTCATAAAATCATCACCCTTTAATTCATCATACCACACATTCACTTAATACTTTGGTTAAAAGACACTTTCTGTCAAAGTGTGTGCGGCTTTTCTTTCTGTAAGAAACATGTTCACGGATTTCAGGATGAGCCCTTCGATAAATCTACTCTCTCTCTCTCTATCTCTCTCTCTCTCTCTCTCTCTCTCTCTCTCTCTCTCTCTCTCTCTCTCTCTCTCTCTCCCTTGTCTCTGTCTGTCTATCTATCTCTGGTTTCAGCTTCCAAAGACTTTTCCTTTTTATAAGGCGAATACACAATACTCAACACGCAAAGGTAATACTTTGGGAACCAGCCTTGGAATCTCAGACTCTGTAACAGTTGTTCACACCAATGTTCAGAACCTGTTAACTCTGTTGGCCAGACAGTTTCACCTGGCTTCCCCTGGTCTCAGCAGGAAGCAGTATGGCTGTACAGAAACGACCAGAAACACTTCCACAGAGTGCCGAGTGCTATACACGAAGCTCTTCACAGACACTGAAAGAACCACGCAGAAACAGAAATTGGACACATTCGCGCCATTAACCTAACACTCCACGACGGTCTCTTGAACTAAATTGGTAAAAAGACCGTCTGGCCACGTTACCCAACTGGTGAAACTACTTGTGTAAAGTGGTGAGGACAGTGGTAAAGTGGCTGCCTGGAAATGGCGAGGGTTTTTTTTCGGGGAGGTTGGGGGGGGGGGGGGGGGGCGCTCCTTTTTTTAAATAAAATTTCAACAGTCACGTCACCCTAAGCGTAGCTTCTGTATGCTCTGCACCACACTGACCATGCCTATATAAATAAGTGTATCGTCAAACATAGCATCAGCTTTTGTCCCTGCTTTGTTCAACCCATAGCAATAGTAATGAAAAAAGTGATTTCAGATAGCTGTGTCACGTGCAGATAGTGGCCCCTTTTTGGTAGGTCTTAGGGCAAATACAAAAAGGAGGGCTGCTTGATCCGGGAATGCCAGGACTCTGAGGAGCACAGAGATGGATGGTTTCAGCTTCCAAAAGGTCTTTGCTTATATGAGGCGAGTGCACACTACTCAGCAGGCAAAGGCAACACTTGAACAAGCCTTGAAATCTGAAGGCCTGTAATAATGTGTGATAACTAACACAACTTGAACAAGCCTTGAAATCTGAAGGCCTGTAATAATGTGTGATAACTAACACCGAAGAAGAGTATGGTATATCCAGGTTAATAGGAATACTGAAACTAATATTTACAGTCTATTTCTAGTGCTCCGAATCCAATTCTAATTCCAAATCAAATGCTTTATTATCTCAACGAGTATTGAAATTCATGGGTATTACAAACCATACATAGAAAACAATTAACTGAAAATCATGTATCACAGAAAGCAATTAGTATGATAAAATTCAATCTTAAAAATTACACACACACACTAACACACACTCACACACGCACACGCACACATGCACGCACACACAACATACACACACATACACACACACATACACAAATCCAGGCACAACCCTTCATCCCCCAACTCACACACACGCGCACGCGCATGCGCAAACACATACATGCACACACACTCTGTATACATACAAGCCGATGCACACGATGGTTATAGCGTGTCATACAACAAATGTGACCCATCATATTGCACTAAATCTGTTCACGTAGTAAAAAAAAAAATCTTAGGTAAAGGTACAGAAGTCTAATAAGCTGTGCGATCGTTGGAGAGCAAAATGTCAGAGACCTCTAATTTTCCAGGGGCCTGCATATTGAGGCCGGTGTCTATCTCCTCTCCCTTCGCTCCTTTACTATCACTGGACCTACATAGAGCAGGTACCTGTTGACAGCTGGGTGAACTGGGAGACTGTATTGAAGCCATGGCGCGCAAACGGTTACCCATCCATTTAGTAGCCACACTCAATGCCGATGAACCTAAAAGAACAAGATACAACTAATTCTCTCTCTCTCTCTCAAAGGAAGATAAGCAGTGCCCTGTTTGTAAAGACCAAATAGAGAATGAAGAACACTTTTTATTTAATTGCCCTGTCTATGAAGATTTGAGACATAAGTTTCTTAAAGATGCGAAGAGACTTCCTTTGCACGTGCTACTCAAAGCTACAATATCTACTGATAGACATAATTTATCACGATTTATTTTTCATGCAACCAACAGAAGAAGTAAGATAACTTTATAGAAATGGATCCTTATATTAATGAATACTACATTCAAAACATTGTCGATTATGACGAGCGTGAATTCATTTGTGATGAATATCCAAGAAATTGGTGATGTAATTTCTTTATCATGCTGATATATCATTTCATATTTATATACATTGATAGTAATGTGTTTATAACACTCATGTCATATGTCCACTCCATACGCCCATCATTCCTTTGTATTGTGGCCTAAGGCCGATGTACAGTAAAAGTCTGACTAATCTGAAGTTCTCTCTCTCTCTCTCTCTCTCTCTCTCTCTCTCTCTCTCTCTCTCTCTCTCTCTCTCTCTCTCTCTCTCTCTTGTAAAAGGCAGTGATCATAGCTATTTAACTCTCGAATAAGCTTCTTTGAGTGTGACGAAAACAATATTAACAACAAGTACGGAGAGAAAGAAGGACATCTTTTCTAGACGTTGTTTTTCTCCAACCCGCTCTTTCTTCTCTTCACCATGTAATTGAACTTCAATGAGACAGGTTAAAGTAGGCAGAAGCCTGTTGTGTACAGATGGCTTTCCATTTCTCCGGCATTGTTTACATTGTACACCTTTTGCCTTGTTCAATTAATGTCCAGCAAACTAGCATTCAAAAGTGCTTTGTCAGAGAGTGGTGTGGACCTAAGGCACAGCCTATTTTCAGAGAAAAGTGCTTTCATCAGAAAAGAAGAAAGGAATCCAAACAAAACAAACCTGTTATGGCATCATTAGCTTGATGCTTCATGGCCAGCTGTGTATTAATCTTGAAGCCAGTGCACCGAAAGGACCGTCTAGTCATACCACCCACTTTTACGAAACATTTGATCAAGCTGGAAGCAAATAAGCTGAAGCATTGTATAGACAAGGTAATGTTGTGCATGAGGCTATTACCATGCATTGATCAACGATTCCTTGCTAGTGTCTGAACCTTCCGGCCATAACACTTTTAAATTGTTCTTAAAAGCTGAGGACGAGGCCAGAGAACGGCGGGCTCTTTTCACAGGAGACGCAATGCATTTTTTTCTGCAGCACAACTATGAAGTAATAGATCTGTTTACTTGAGCTATAACAATAGCAGCTGGTTGTTGTTGTTTTTTTCTTAAGGCTCTGATAATTTATGTTGTATACGATTATGTAGAACTTCCCCTCTCCGTATGAAAAACAGGAAGAAAAAATTTGATTTCTCTCTCTCTCTCTCTCTCTCTCTCTCTCTCTCTCTCTCTCTCTCTCTCTCTCTCTCTCTCTCTCTCTCTCTCTTCTGTCTGTTTTTCTTTCTTTCTTTCTTTCTTTCTGCTTGAATGCTATTCGTATGTTTATGTGACTGTAAGAGGTTTTGGTTTAATTTTTTAAAAATTTTCTTTCAAGGTCTGAATTTTTTTTAAGTTGTATTTATTCTATTACCCTCTGAAAAGATACTTTATATAATGTCTCTCTCTCTCTCTCTCTCTCTCTCTCTCTCTCTCTCTCTCTCTCTCTCTCTCTCTCTCTCTCTCTCTCTCAAGAGAGTTTGAATATGTTGATGCCCTTTCATATGGGGCAATTACCTTTCTGAAATAAATATCATTCTGTCTGTCTGTCTGTCTCTCTCTCTCTCTCTCTTCTGTGCAGTCTATGAAAGGGCGAGCACACTCCAAGCATCACTATACAGAGAGACTTATGCATGTGCAGGCCTGGACTTGTTCACTGTGTGATCTACTTGTTTTCTACCTGGGACTCTGTTCACGTGGCGTATTGCAGTAGCTTCCCATTGTTTCTCTGTGAGTGACATACTGCCAATGGCCATTAGTGATATGACACAACATGCATGTGCAAAATGCCTTTTCTTGGGGGATGGGGTGGTGCCATATTTCAACATTGTTGCATGGCGCTCGGCATGGTTGTTAAATTACATTGTCGACTGCCTTATAATAATACAACAATAATGTGGAATTTTTATAGTGCTGAATCTTGTTCAACAGCAAATCAAAGCACTTGCACTCAAAACATTTACACACATGCACCCATTTACACAAGATTAACATATTCTAACAGGGGTAATGCGTGTAACAACTTAACAGCAATGCATTTTATTCATTGATTTTTTTTCCTTTCTCTGCCTCTCTCTATCTCTGTCCCCAGGAAAAGAAACAGTTTTGTAGTTTGCAATCATAAATGAACTGCAGTTCGTTTGCAGGAATATATGTTCATGAGGGGTGAGAGGGAATGAACCATTTAAAGGAATATAAAGCAAGTAGATCTGTCTATATTAGTGAAGGCATTCCTTAATAATGTAGTGAGCTGGGAAGCCATTCTATAAATGTGCAAATCTTTCACTTAAACTTGCAATTCCAGACTGTTAGCCAATTCTTGTTTGTGTCTATTCAACTATGTTTTAACTATCTTCAGCAGTTTTTTTTTTCAGATATAAAATGATTTAGAAAATATCATCACACAATGTGTCAGACACATTGAACTGTTATTTAGAAATGGTTAAAATCCCTAGTGCTCTTGCACTGACTGCCAGACAAGAACATGGAACACTCTTTGAAAGAAATAGGGTGCGTCATCTTGTTCACACACACACACACACACTCGCACGCGCGCACGCACACGCACATGCGTGCACACACACACACACACACACCCAAAACCTTTGACTTGCGCACAAACAAGCTTGTAATGCTTCTTAAAGTCACACTCTTGTCTAGATTTACATCCTCTTGGCTGCTTCTACAGAGCAGGATCAGACAGGTCTGCGCACTTGAGATCAAAGCGAAAGCGTACGTGGCTTCGTTTACCTCCCATTCTGTCCCTGTAGATGTGTTGCAAGCAGGGAAATAGCGCCACTGGACAATCCATCAGAGCTGTTAGTGTAGGTCCATGAGCTGCCCCGCCCTCCCAGATTGGGGGGCTGTGAGTGCAGCTGATGGAGAGGAAAGTTTCTTCTGTGTCAATAAGTTGTCATCGTGGTGTCTGTGCATGTAGAGCATGTGCTTCAATAAGAGACAGGGAAAGAGTTGTCTAGAGTGTTTGCCAGTAGTTTAGAGGTGGGCGTGTATAAAATGAAGTTAAGAGTGTTAAATACATACTACAACAGACAGGTTTAACAGTTGATGAGAATAAACACAGCATGAAATTACCTTTGAAAAGTGTGCTGTAAAGTACATAAAATCACAATAAAGAAGTCAATCATAACGTTACATCTCTCTTCTATAGGTTTTGACATAATTAGAGAAAATGATTTTGTGAACGTGGAAGTGATCCTAAAGATGATATTAAATAGTAAAATGTAAGTCATGCTGATATATTGCTCATACAGTCCTCTGAATAATATTGTAGAATAACTGTGAATACGATAAAGAATGATGGCAGAAGAATCCAATTTCGGTGTGTTATAATACAGACTTCAAATGATAATATATTTCTATGTTTTTTCCCCTCTGTTGTTGCTGCTGCTGTGGCCACTGTTGCTACTACCACTACCACAACTACTACTACTGCTACTACTACTACTACTACTACTACTTCTACTGCCACTACAACTACTACTACTACTACTACTACTACTACTACTACTACTATTACTTCTTCTTCTTCTTCTTCACCTTCTTCTTCTCCTTCTTCTTCTTCTACCGATAGTTTCAGATCATATGGTCATTTTAAACGAACTTTTAACATTTGTCAAGTGCCATCAGCAATCACTGTGATCAAGTAATAAAGAGCTACAGAGAAGTAACCACAAATCATCTACAGGGACAAAATGCATCCTCACACACAAATTCAAGCACAAACACACACAGACATATACAGAGATGCGCACTTAAGCACACAAACAACCAGACACACAAACACACACACATACGCGCGCGCGCGCACATAACACATAACACATATTTTTGAAATTTTAGCTACTATGCAGAGCTAATTTGTTTGCATTTCATTTTCCGCTTACATTTCACCTTCTTCTTTTTCTTTTTTATTTTGCCATCTCTTTTCTCAAATCCACGCCACATGTGCTGTTTTTTCTACATGTATCTCACGTCATCTTTTGCTATTGGATCAGACTAGCTTTCCCACTGAAGATGTAAAAGGCACAGGAGACTTGGTTTACCTCTATTTTCGCTCCTGTAGAGACTTCACAAGGAGGGAGAGCAGGGCCAGTGGACAAGCAATCAGCGCTGTTATTGTTGCTTCACCCAGCCCTCCTGCTTCCCTAGCTTGGATTTCCAGTGCAGCTGACAGTCAATAGCACCACAGTGGAGTCTTCACTGTTGTTTCGGTCTAAAATAGTTTGCCCTTTTTTGTAGCTGTGTGTGTACAGTATCAGAAGGCAACAAAGAAATGAGAAAGGACCGTCTAGGATGACTACTAGATGTGCCAAGGTAGCTCCTTGCAGAGGTGATAATTATGATAGTTTAAGAATTGTTGGTGTTTTCGTTAAGATATGGTCAGGGTGTCCTTGAGAAGAGTACAGTATGATGCAGTCTTAAGAGGTAATGTCTTATCCACTGTATATCAACAAGTAGGTTATACCATAACACATGAAAATGAAATCTTGTGTAATTGCATCATGGGAAAATACAAACTGTCATGAATTATGATTCACTTTTCAAAATATGTGCTCAATACACTCCTATCCAACACAAACACGCACACACACACACACACACACACACACACACACACGTTGCATACATGTTTGCTCTTGCACGCACACACATGCTGACATGATTGGGTTTAAGAGGTACATAATATGAAAGCTTATTGCATAATTGATTAATTGCTTCCTTCATTGATTATTTCACTGATTGTCTGTTCAGCTGTTGAAATATTTTATTAGCTAACAGATATATTTTATTCATTTTTATCTCTGAATCTTGTCTGGCATTATTTTCTGACATGGTTCATGGCAGTTGTGGCAGAGGAGCTGTAAGTAGAGCGGCCAACATCGTTTACTTTTCATTGTGGTCCTGTTGATAGCTTTGCAAGGAGGGAGAATAGCGCACACAGACAAGCAATCAAGGCTTCATTGCGCTCTCCTGTCTCTCGAGGTTTGCTCACTAGTGCAGCTGACAGCCAGCTCCTAGCAGTGCAGTGTGTTCCTTAAAGTTGTTTCTTAGCAAATATTTGCCAGCCCTAGTGGTTGTTCATGTAGAGTGTCATAAACAATAAGAAAATGAGAGAAGATCGTCTAGGTAGACTACCAATGGTGCATATGTGCAGAAATGGATGAATGTAGTAGGATTTCTCTTGTTTTTGTTAGTGTTTTTGCTGTTGTCTTTGTTGTTTCGTATTGGGGTTATGGTGGTGGTAATCTCTGGTATAACATGATGAGTGAAAGTTAATGTATATTAACTCTTTTCAGTCACATCAAAACTACATATGCATTTCAATAATAACATGCCTTCTATCAGTGTTATCCTTCAGATCAGATTTGAAACTCTTAAAATATCAACTCCTCTAAATTTTCTTACAGAAAGTTCTGTTTTATTTGATTCATTCATTTTCCATTGATTGTGTTATTTTAAATCATACATTTCATTTTCCGCATGACTGACTGCTTTTAACAATGACATTAACTGCACACAGGGTTGGCATTGCTCTATTTGTCGAGCAGTGTCTGACTATGAGAACTAAGAACAGCCAACCACAACTGCCACCAGAGACTACAGACAGCAGTCTCTGCAGAGTCAATACTTTTGAGTGGTCTTCCATAATCAATCAAACTTGCTATAAAACTATCCAAGTTCATGCAGTAAAAACTAGAGATTTCTTTTTTTCCCTCTTACTTCTCAGTTGCATACTAATGCATTTGTTAAGGGGTTAATGGTGTTGTTGTTGTTGTTGTTGTTGTTGTTGTTGTCTCTGTTGCTGCTGTTCTTAAGGTAGGGCATGACACTTTGCCAACATCAGTAACGGACAAAACATTTGGTTTGGGTCTTTTTTGAAATATTCATGTTAGGTTTTCGTGTTTCTTTTTAAAAAAATGAAAATCTTGTGACGGGCTAATGGATGCATACATCGTTGTTTGTTCTTTCCTTTAACGTCTCTTCACTTTAAGTACTATTAGATGCATGTATGTGTGTTTGTGTGTGTGTTTGTGTGAGTATACACGTGTGCATGCGTGCATGCTAAAGTGCGTGTGTTTGTGTATGTAATTCCATGTACTGATACTGAACACAACAACTCCATTTGACCTGAATAATGTATCAGCTAAAAGAAAAGAGGGGAGACAAGCCGCAGACGCATCCATCACATCTATCCCTCCCCCACCCCCACCTATTCCCACCCCCTCCAAGGCTCCTGATTTTCAGTTCCTGCCATTTCTATTTTGGCAGAGCTATGGGTGGCATGGCATGGCATGGCATAGCGTGGCGTGGCGCAGATCCAAAGGATGAAGTGGATCAGCCCCCGTGTTTTAGCCTGTGGCGACTCTCCCCGTAAATCGTGCCTCTAACTGAATGAGATCTCTGGGTGTGGACTGACTGGGCCGTTACCTTTATGGGCTGTCCGCCACATGAAACTTGGCTTCGTTTTTGAATGCTTCTGTCTGTCTGTCTGCCTATCTCTGCTTCTGTCTGTGTGTCTGTATGTCTGTCTCTGCTTCTGTCTGTCTGTCTGTCTCTGCTTCTGTCTGTGTGTTTCTGTGACTAAATATCTGTGTGTGTTTTTGTCTTTCTTTGTTTTTTTGTCTGTTTTGTTCAACGTTCTTTCTCTTTGTGTCTTCTGTCTGTCTGTCTTCCCGCTTTTGTTTATTTCTATTTATCTTTGTCACTCTTTTCATGTCTCTTGCTTTCACTGTCTCTCTTTGACTGTCTGTTTGTCTGCCTGTTTGTCTTTCTATCTGTATGCCTCTCTCTCTCTCCCTCTCTCCCTCTCTCTCTCCCTCTCTCTCTCTCTCTCTCTCTCTCCCTCACTCTCTCTCTCTCTCTCTCTCTCTCTCTCTCTCTCTCTCTCTCTCTCTCTCTCTCTCTCTCTCTCTTTCTCTTTGTCTCTGTAGTTTTACTGTATCATGTTTTCACTTCTGAGGTTCGTCTTTTTGATTCTACTCCTCTGTATGTCTATTTGACTGTCTTTAATTGGTTTGTCTGTCTCTTTTTTCCATCTGTTTCTTCTTACTGTTTTTGTTTATTCCCCGTGTGTCTATTTGTGTACTGCTGTTCCTGTCTGCTTTCCTTTCGTTCTCTGCCCTTCTATCTCTATCTTTCTGTTTCTCTTTGCTTGCCTGCCTGCCTGCCTGCCTGCCTGCCTGCTTGCCTGCCTGCCTGCCTGTCTGTCTGTTTATCTATCTACCTATCTATCTACCCACATATCTATCTATTTATCTATCTATCGCACCTCTCCTCTCCGCTCCACTCCAATCCTTTCTTCCTCTTTTAACGGTATTCCTATGCAGACAGAACGGTTTGAGATTGCTGGATTATCAGATACTAAGAGGGGAAGCCCCATAAAACCTCTACAGATGTCACGCTGAAAAAAAAATTTACAACATATATTTTTGCCCAGAGCAAAAGGGGAATGGCAGTTTTAATGCTAGCGTCAAGGTTATGTAGTATGTGAAATGAGATTCTGTTGTGAAACGTGTTTCTGGTACTCAGCAAAGCAATATCATACATAGAGGATATTATATTTTATTTGCAAAAGGATGCTAAGATGAGTCAAACTTTCTTGCTGCTGTAGCCACCATTTCTGTTATGACTATCGCTTCTACTGATGATAATTGCATTACTTATTAATACTAGTTCTTTACACAACTGCTGCTGTAACCATGGCTACGACCACCTCTGTTGCTGCATTGCAAATGCATCTTTTTTCTTCCACTGTCCACACCTTTCTGTACTAATAGCCTGCTTCCAGTACTTTTTGTACTACTACTACTACTACTACTACTACTACTACTACTACTACTACTACTACTACTACTACACCACTACTACTACTATTACTACTACTACTACTGCTACTGCTGCTGCTGCTGCTGCTGCTGCTGCTGCTGCTGATACTACACCCACCACCACCACCACCACCACAACAACCACTACTACTACTACTACTACTACTACTACAACTACTACTACCACCACCACCACCACCACCACTACTGCTACTACTACTACTACTACTACCGCCACCACCACCAGCTCCCCACCACCACCACTACAACTACTACTACTACTCCTACTACTGCTGCTGATGCTGCTGCTGCTGCTGCTAATACTACACCCACCACCACCATCAACACAACCACTGCTATTACTATTACTACTACTACTACTACTACCACCACCACCACCACCGCCATTACGCTACTACTACTACTACTACCGCCACCCACCACCCCCACCACCACCACCCCAACCCCACTACAACTACTACTACTACTACAACTACTACTACTACTACTACTACCGCCACCACCACACCACCCCACCATACAATTACTACTACTACTACTACTCACACACTACAACATACTATTACTACTACTACTACTACTTCTACTACTACTACTACTACTACTACTAACTACTACTACTACTACTACCACAACCGCCGCCACCACCACCACCACCACCCCCACACCACTACAACTACTACTACTACTACTACTACTACCACCACTACTACTATTACTACTACTACTACTACTACTACTATTACTACTACTACTATTACTACTACTACTATTACTACTACTACTACTACTACTACTACTACTACTACTACTACTACTACTACCACCACTACTACTATTACTACTACTACTACTACTACTACTACTACTACTACTACCACTACTACTACTACTATTACTACTACTACTACTTACTACTACTACTACTACTACTACTACTACTACTACTACTACTACTACTACTGCCAATACAGCAGGAGAGGCACTACCAGGGAAAGACGTCCTGACCTTGTTGAACTACGTGAGCGGAGAAGTCTACCTCTCCAGCAAGTGTGTGTGGCCATGTTCACTCGAGACTTCCATGGTGTGTACAATGGCGCCAAGTGTTTAGAATCGCTGTGGTAGTGACTGATAATCCAGTAGAAAGGATGAAACGGGTTGACTTAAGATTTTGCAGCTGCATTTTTAGAACAGAACGGTAGAGAAGAATTATAGAAAAAACAACAACAAATTGAATGACTTAACAGTGTGACACACACACACTGTCTCTCTTTCTGTCTCTGTCTCTCTGTGTCTGTCTGTCGCTCTCTCTCTCTCTCTCTGTCTGTCTGAACAGGAAACAATAATCATAGCTATTTACTCCTGAATTAGCTTCTTCAGCAGCGCAACTGGGTGTGATGAAAACAACTTCTGTTAGTGACAGACACTGATAAGAAAGAAGACCTTTTTCTGTGAGTTTTTTTTTCTCCAGCACGCGATTGCTTTTCAAAAGATTGTTGTTTAACTGAAATGAGGCAGGTGACAGACCCAGAACACCTGTTTTATATAGTCGGTCTCAATTTCCCGGATACTGTTTGCCTCGTGCCTTTTTCTTGTCCAGCAAACAGCAATCAAGGGTACTTTGTCAGAGCATTGTGTGCACTAAGCAAACCTCAGTTTAGGGCAAATTGCCTTCAACAGAAATGAAGAAGGAAACAAAACACAATATTTTGGTTTCATTCCTTGATACTTCATCACCATTTGTGTCTTCACCTTGGATGTCAGTGCACTGAAAGGACCGTCTAGACAGCCACCCATTTAACTAATCATTCGATCAGTCACTGGAAGCAAACAAGCTGACGCATTGTGTAACATGGGATTTTTGTGCAGAATATCATGCATTTAGTCCATGATTTCACGTTTGTGTTGAGCATTCAACACTCTAGGTTGTTTTATAATATGGTATGAGGCTATAATCTGTGGCTCTTTTGCAGGAAACACAGTATACACTTTTCTGCAGCGATTCTGTGACCCACAGATTAATTTACTTATGTTTCTTAATGACAGGCATCACTTTACAGCCTCTGTTATTAGTTGTATATTAGTACTAGAACTTGCGGCTTTTGTTGAAAAACAGGAAGATGTCATTTACTCTGTTGTTGTCTGTCTATCTGTCTGTCTGTCTGTCTTCTGTTTGTTCTCTCCTGACTCTCTCATCTCTCCTCTCTTTCTTTACTCCTCTTCTCTTCTCTCTCTCTCTCTTTCATACTCATCTCATTCTCTCTCCTCTCTTCTCACTTCTTTGAGTAAATGAATAAATCAGTGAAGATGACGGTTTTTTTCTGACAAGGATAACACGCTTTTACAGTGTTGGGAGCTTCAACAGTTGTTTTAACAAAATGGTGATTAGAGCGCAACATGCAACTGTCTTTACAGTTAGTTCGAACCTCTCACTCTCACTGACAACTGAAGGTGGATTATAGAACAGCTTATTCTGACTGGATGCATGAATGATTTAAAGGACATTCATCACATAGAGGCACTTACGCTCTTGAAGGATGCATAAATTACTTTGAAAGCTGTAAAGCATTTTAGTGTGCAAAGCTTTCACTTCAGTACTAGAGTCACAGGCAATTCTGTTATCTTGCGCCATAATTTTCTCTCTTCTTCAGCAATATCCCATCATCGAGAGTGATTTGGAAATGACATCATTAGAATGTGTTGGGCACCCTGGCAGAGATGCAACTTACTCATGGTGAAGACGTTTTTGAATTGTTATAGGAAATTGCTTTAACTCCCGCGTGGTCTTGCTGTGACTGCCGGACAGGACCACTAGATATGTGAAAGCAATAGTGTGCACCGTCCTGTTCACACACATGTGCAGAAGTGCACACTACTCACAAGATTTCAAGATTTAATTTGCCTTTGACCACTCTTGGGGCATGGAGGATTTCAGTAAACAAAAGCAACTGTACCATAAATAATTTGCATCGACAAAATATGTTTACATTGCCAAATTTTACAGAAACAGGAAAAGTCAACCTTTTCAACAATATCATGTGACTTTACTCTTAATTACACATTTTCTAAGATGTTCTGCAGTCATTTTGTCAGAAGAGAACAAATTTCAAAATGTGAACATTGATCCTGGATACAAATATTCATAAGGTAGGACATTATTCCCAGGCTCAGAAAATACACACACACACACACACACAAACACACACACACACCACACACACACACACACACACACCGAAACCGTTGACTTGCACACAAACAAGTTTGTAATGCTTCTTAAAGTCACACTCCTGTCTAGATTTACATCCTCTGGGCTGCTCCTACAGAGCAGGATCAGACAGGTCTGCGTACTTGAGATCAAAGCAAAAGCGTACGTGGCTTCGTTTACCTCCCATTCTGTCCCTGTAGATGTGTTGCAAGCAGGGGGATAGCGCCACTGGACAATCAATCAGAGCTGTTAGTGTAGGTCCATGAGCTCCCCCGCCCTCCCAGATTGGGGGGCTGTGAGTGCAGCTGATGGAGAGGAAAGTTTCTTATGTGTCAATAAGTTGTCATCGTGGTGTCTGTGCATGTAGAGCATGTGCTTCAATAAGAGACAGGGACAGAGTTGTCTAGAGTGTTTGCCAGTAGTTTAGAGGTGGGCGTGTATAAAATGAAGTTAAGAGTGTTAAATACATACTACAACAGACAGGTTTAAAAGTTGATGAGAATAAACACGGCATGAAATTACCTTTGAAAAGTGTGCTGTAAAGCACATAAAATCACAATAAAGAAGTCAATCATAAGGTTACATCTCTCTTCTATAGGTTTTGACATAATTAATGAAAATGATTTTGTGACGTGGAAGTGATCCTAAAGATGATTAAATAGTAAAATGTAGTCATGTTGTATATTGCTCATACAGTCCTCTGAATAATATTGTAGAATAACTGTGAATACGATTAAGAATGATGGCAGAAGAATCCAATTTTCGGTGTGTTATAATACAGACTTCAAATGATAATATATTTCTAGTTTTTTCCCCTGTTGTTGCTGCTGCTGTGGCCACTGTTGCTACTACCACTAACAAATCTACATACTACTACTTCTAACTGCCACTTACAAACAACAACAAAACAACAACAACTACTATACTAATGTGCTATACTACTACTACTACTACTACTTCTAATGCGACACAACAACAACTACATACTACTACTACTATAGTTCTTCTTTTCTTCTTTTACTCAATATCTTCTTTTTCTTCTTCTTCTTTCGATAGTTTCAGATCATTGGTCATTTTAAACGAACTTTAACATTGTCAAGTGCATCAGCAATCCACTGTGATCAATAATAAAGAGCTACAGAGAAGTAACCACAATCATCTACAGGGACAAATGCTCCTCACACACATTTCAAGCACAAACACACACATATACAGAGATGTGCACTTAGCACACAAACAACCAACACACAAACACACACACAACCCGACACTGCGGCAATAACACTAACACATATTTTTGAATTTTAGCTACTATGCAAGCAATTATTTTGCATTTCATTTTCGCTTACATTTCCACCTTCTTCTTCTTTCTTTTTATTTTGCCACTCTTTTCAATCACCCATTGCTGTTTTTACATGTATCTCAGTCACTTTTGCTATTGTCAGACTAGCTTTCCCACTGAAGATGTAAAAGGCACAGAGACTGGGTTACCTCAATTTTTGCTCTGTAAGACTTCACAAGGAGGAGAGCAGGCCATGGACAAGCAATCAGCGCTGTTATTGTGCTTCAACCCAGCCCATCCTGGTTCCCAGCTTAGATTCCAGTGCAGCATGACAGTCGAAATTAGCACACAGTGGAGTCTTCACTGTTGTTTCGGTTCTAAAATAGTTTTGCCCTTTTTTGTAGCTGTGTGCTGTACATATCAGAAGCAACAAAGAAATAAAAGACCGTCTAGGATGATACAGATGTGCAAGGTAGCTCTTGCAGAGTGATAATTATGATAGTTTCAAGAATGTTGTGTTTTCTTAAGATATTGGTTCAGTTTTGTCCTGTGAGAAGAGTACAGTAGATGCAGTCATTAAAGAGGTATGTCTTATCCACTGTATATCAACAGTAGGTTATACCATAACACATGAAAATGAATCTGTGTTATTGATCAGGAATTAAAACTGATATTATGATTCCTTTTCATACTTTGCTCAATACACTCTATCCAACACAAACACCACACGCACACAACACACAGACACTCACAACACTACATTGCATACTGTTATGCTCTTGCAAGCACACACATGTGACAAGATTTGGGTTTTAAGAGGTACATATATTGAGAAGCTTATTGCATATTGATTGTTGCTTTCTTCATTGATTATTTCACTGAGTTTTCTAAGCCATTCTAAATTTTTATCCAGCTAACAATCTATTTATATTTTTGATATCGAATCTTGTCTGGCAATATTTTGACATGGTTCAACAGTATAAGGCAGAGGAGCTGTAAGTAGAGCGCACAACACGTTTACATTCATGTTGGTCCTGTGATAGCATTGCAAGGAGGGAATGGCGCACAAGATGAGCTATGCATAGGCTTCATTGCGCTCTCCTGTCTTCTGATGTTTGCCACTGTGCAGCTAAACAGCCAGCTCCTAGCATGCTGTTGTTCCTTAAAGTTGTTTCTTATGCAAATATTTGCCGCCCTAGTGGTTGTTCATGTAGAGTGTCATAACCAATAAGGAAAATGAGAGAAGATCAGCTAGGTAGACTACCAATGGTGCATATGTGCAGAAATGATGTAATGTAGTGGATTTCCTTGTTTTAGTTAGTGTGTTGCTGTTGTCTTTGTTGTTTCGTATTTGGTTATGGTGGTGGTAATCTCTGTATAACATGATGAGTGAAAGTTAATGTATATACATATTTCAGTCACATCAAAATACATTATGCATTTCATAATAACATGCTTTATAGTGTTATCCTTCAGATCAGATTTGAAACTTATAATTATCATTCCTGTAATTTTCTATACAGAAAGTTGTTTTATTTGATTTCATCATTCAACTGATATGTTTATTTTAAATCATACATTTCATTTCCGCATGACTGACTGCTTATTAACAATGACATTAAATGCACACGGGTTGGCATTGCTCTATTTGTCGAGCAGTGTTGCTATGAGAACTAAGACTTTCATACCACATACTGCCAACAAAAACTACAGACAGCAGTCTCTGCAGAGTCATATTTTGAGTGGTCTCCATAATCAATAAAACTTGCTAAAAACTCCAAGTTCATGCAGTAAAAACATCGAGATTATTTTTTCCCTCTTACTCTCAGTGCATACTAATGCATTGTTAAAGGGGTTAATGGTGTTGTTGTTGTTGTGTTGTTGTTGTTGTTGTTGTCTCTGTTGCTGCTGTTCTTAGTGGGCATGACACTTTGCAACATCAGTAACGGACAAAACATTTGGTTTGGGTCTTTTTTGAATATTCATGTTAGGTTTTCGTGTTTCTTTTTAAAAATGAAATCTTGTGAGGGCAAATGGATTGCATACATCGTTGTTGTTCTTTCCTTTAACGTCTCTTCACTTTAATACTATTAATGCATGTATGTGTGTTTGTGTGTGTGTTTTGTGAGTATACACTGTGCATGCGTGCATGCAAAGTGCGTTGTTTGTGTATGTATCCCATGTACGATACTGACACAACACTCCATTTGACCTGAATAATGTATCAGTTAAAAGAAAAGGGGGAGACAAGCTGCAGCGCATCATCTACATCTATCCCCCCCTCCACCTATTCCACCCCACCAAGCTCCTGATTTTCAGTTCCTGCCATTTCTATTGTTGGCAGAGCTATGGGTGGCATGGCATGGCATGCCATAGCTGCTTGGCCCGGTCCAAAGGAGAGTGTCGCCCCCGTGCTTAGCCTGTGGCGACTTCCCGTAAACGTGCCTCACTGATGAGATCATTTCGGGTTGACTGCTGCGGTTACCTTTATGGCTGTCGCCAATGAAACTCGGCTTCATTTGACTGCTCTGTGTTGTCTTGTCTCTGCTTCTCTGTGGTTCTGTACTAAATATGATGTGTGTTTTTGTCTTTTTTTGTTTTTTAGTCCTGTTTGTTCACGTTCTTGCTCTTTGTGTCTCTGTCTGTCTGTCTACCGCTTGTTACTTCTATTGTATCTTGTACCTTCATATCTTTGCTCTCATGTCTCTCTTGACCGTATTGTTTGTCTGCCTGTTGTTTGTCATTTTACTGTCTGCCTGTCTGCCTCTCTCTGCTCTCATCCCTCTTGTTTTTTTCGTCTCTCTCTCTCCTCTTTTTCTCTTGTCTGTCTCCTTTTCTCGTCTCTCCTCTCTCTCTTCTTGCTCCTTCTCTGTCTGTCTGTCTCTCTCTCTCTCTGTTTCTTTCTCTTTGTCTCTGTGTTTACCTTGTTATATCTTTTCTCTCACTGGTTCGTCTCTTTTTTATTACTCCTTGTCTGTCCTGTTTGCTGTCTTATTCTGTTTGTCTGTCTCTTCTTTCCATCTGTTCTCTTACGTTTTGTCTATTCCCTTTGTCTATTTTTCTGTGTTCCTGTCTCCCTTCTCTTTTGTTCTCTGTCCTCTGTCTCTATCTTTCGTATCTCTTTGCTCTGCATGTCTACCTCTTCCTCCTGCTGCCTGCCTCCTTCTGTCTATCTACCTCCTATCTATCTACCCCTATCTATTTCTATTTTTTATCTATCTATCATCTTTTCACCTCCTTTCTCTCTTTTTACTATTCCTATGTCAGGTTGGTTGTGGTTCGATACTTAAGTGTGGTTATCTCTGTCACCTTATACCATTTTTTTACCTACTGGTGTGGCATTTACTTTGCGTCATTTGTGTATGTTGGTTCTGTTGTTTGTATTGTTCCGGGTCTCTAGCACATATCTTATCTGGTATTTTTTGCTCTGCAAGTAATGCTAGCTGCATGCTTCTTGCTGCTGTTGTCTAGCTACTACTATCTATCTACCCACTATCTTCTATTTATTAATCTATCTACTCTTCTGCTTCACTCAACTCTTCTTACCTACTTTACGATTTCCATGCAGTACAGACACTTTGAATTGCTGCATTGCAATATAAGGGAACTCCCATTCAAAAACCTTCTAATACGTTCACGCTTGATAAAATATACAACTATATTTTTACCAGTGCATGGCTGAATGGCAGTTTAATGCTACTCAAGTTAATCTATATGTGAAATAGATTACTTCTTTGAAACGTGTTCCTGGTACTACAGCAAACATATCCACATAAGATATATACTTCTTATTCAAAAGGCACTGCTACCAAGATGAGTCAAACTTTCTTCTCTATACGCCACCAACCTGCTACCGACTACACTTACTACTGATACAACTTACAATACCTTATTAATACTATTTCTTACACTACTGCTGACTAACCACTACACACCACCTCTGCGTACGCAAATGCATCTTTTCTATCCACGTCCACACCACTACAATACCTGCTCAGACTTTTACTACTAATACTACTACTACTACACATACTACACACACTCCACACTACTACAACTTTACGACTAGCTACACTACTACTACTACTACTACTACTACTACTACTACTATACTACTAATACACAAGACCACTACTAGACTAACTCCCACCGTAACTACTACAACTACTACTACTACAGTACTTCATCTACTAACTACTGCTTGCTGCGCTGCTGCTGTGCTGCTGCTAAATACTACACAGTCACCACCACCACCAACAACAACCATATAACAATACATACTAACTACAATTACTACTTACATTGCCCCACCACCCCCACCACCACGCACCACCATCACCACCCCCACCACCACCACTACTGCTACTACTACTCCTGAATTAGCTTCTTCAGCAGCGCAACTGGGTGTGATGAAAACAACTTCTGTTAGTGACAGACACTGATAAGAAAGAAGACCTTTTTCTGTGGGTTGTTTTTTTTTCTCCAGCACGCGATCGCTTTTCAAAAGATTGTTATTAAACTGAAATGATGCAGGTGACAGACCCAGAACACCTGTTGTGTATAGTCGGTCTCAATTTCCCGGATACTGTTTGCCTCGTGCCTTTTTCTTGTCCAGCAAACAGCAATCAAGGGTACTTTGTCAGAGCATTGTGTGTACCTGAGGCAAACCTCAGTTTCAGGGCAAATTGCCTTCAACAGAAATGAAGAAAGGAAACAAAACACAATATTATTGGTTTCATTCCCTTGATACTTCATCACCATTTGTGTCTTCACCTTGGAGTCAGTGCACTGAAAGGACCGTCTAGACATGCCACCCCATTTACTAATCATTCGATCAGCACTGGAAGCAAACAAGCTGACGCATTGTGTAGACAATGGGATTTTTGTGCAGGAATATCATGCATTTAGTCCATGATTTCACGTTTGTGTCTGAGCATTCCAACACTCTAGGTTGTTTTATAATATGCGTATGAGGCTATATATCTGTGGGCTCTTCTTTGCAGGAAACACAGTATACACTTTTTCTGCAGCGATTCTGTGACCCACAAGATTAATTTACTTGATGTTTCTTAATGGCAGGAATCTCTTTACAGCCTCTGTTATTAGTTGTATATCAGTAAATAGAACTTGCGGCTTTTGTTTGAAAAACAGGAAGATGTCATTTACTCTGTCTGTCTGTCTGTCTTTCTGTCTATCTGTCTGTCTGTCTGTTTGTCTCTCTCTCTCTCTCTCTCTCTCTCTCTCTCTCTCTCTCTCTCTCTCTCTCTCTCTCTCTCTCCTCTCTCTCTCTTCTCTCTCTCTCTCTCTCTCTCTCTCTCTCTTTGAGTAAATGAATAAATCAGTGAAGATGACGGGTTTTTTTCTGACAAGGATAAACACGCTGGTCACAGTGTTGGTAGCTTCAATCAGTCTGTTTTAACCAAAATGGCTGATTAGAGCGCAACACTGCAACTGTCTTTACAGTTAGCTTCCCGACCCTCTCACTCTCACTGACAAACTGAAGGTGGATTATAGAACAGCTTTATTCCTGACTGGATGCATGAATGATTTAAAAGGACATAAATCACATAGAGGCACTTACGCTCTTGAAGGGATGCATAAATTACTTTGAAAGCTGTAAAGCATTTTAAGTGTGCAAAGCTTTCACTTGCAGTACTAGAGTCACAGGCAATTCTGTTATCTTTGCGACCATAATTATGTTCTTCTTCAGCAATATCCCCATCATCGAGAGTGATTTGGAAAGTGACATCATAAGATGTGTTGGGCACCCTGGCAGAGATGCAACTTACTCATGGTGAAGACGTTTTTGAATTGTTATAGGAAATTGCTTTAACTCCCGCGTGGTCTTGCTGTGACTGCCGGACAGGACCACTAGATATGTGAAAGCAATAGTGTGCACCGTCCTGTTCACACACATGTGCAGAAGTGCACACTACTCACATGATTTCAAGATTTAATTTGCCTTTGACCACTCTTGGGGCATGGAGGATTTCAGTAAACAAAAGCAACTGTACCATAAATAATTTGCATCAGACAAAATATGTTTACATTGCCAAATTTTACAGAAACAGGAAAAGTCAACCTTTTCAACAATATCATGTGACTTTACTCTTAATTACACATTTTATAAGATGTTCTGCAGTCATTTTGTCAGAAGAGAACAAATTTCAAAATGTGAACATTGATCCTGGATGCAAATATTCATAAGGTAGGACATTATTCCCAGGCTCAGAAAATACCCACACACCAAACAACACACACACATACACAACACACACACACACACAACACACACCAAAACCTTTTACTTGCACACAAACAAGTTTGTAATGCTTCTTAAAGTCACACTCTTGTCTAGATTTACATCCTCTGGGCTGCTCCTACAGAGCAGGATCAGACAGGTCTGTGCACTTGAGATCAAAGCAAAAGCGTACGTGGCTTCGTTTACCTCCCATTCTGTCCCTGTAGATGTGTTGCAAGCAGGGGGATAGCGCCACTGGACAATCCATCAGAGCTGTTAGTGTAGGTCCATGAGCTGCCCCGCCCGCCCAGATTGGGGGGCTGTGAGTGCAGCTGATGGAGAGGAAAGTTTCTTCTGTGTCAATAAGTTGTCATCGTGGTGTCTGTGCATGTAGAGCATGTGCTTCAATAGGAGACAGGGACAGAGTTGTCTAGATGTCTGCCAGTTGTATAGAGGTGTGTGTGTGTAAAAGGAAGTTGAGAGTGTCAGATGCATACTAGGCTGTCTAGCACAGAATTTCCAGAAGGTCGGGGCACTATTTCATAGAATGTCATACCCAGCTTGGCTAATCTGGTGTATTATGGATGGTTCTTTTTTCCCTGCTGCGTGAAAGTTGTTGGGTGAAAACCAAGAGCTGAAAACAGACAACTATGACAAAGATGCCAAGGTTTCTTTAGCTTTGGATCAGAGTCTTCATGGTGGCATGGCTAGACGGTCCTTTTTCAGTGTGACTGTAGACATTGTGGCACAGTATCAGACTAATAATACATACAAGTCCACTTTGCGTTGCTCTTTGTACCTTACACTATTGTAACAGGCCATCTGTACAACACACAACCCTACCTGACTGTTTTTTCTGATAGATTTTATTGAAAATTTTATTTTTCAATTTGCATCTACTTTGCAAAGTTATGTCTCTACTCATATACGTTTTAGAATAAATTGTAAAATTCGACAATAGCTTTCAACCTGAAAACAGTTTTTTCTCCTAAAGAAAGGCAGCGCGCGCGCACACACACACACACACACACACACACGCACGCACCACGCACACACACACACAACACACACCACACACACACACACACACACACACACACAACACACAACACACACACAGACACGTAAACATAGTTCTTAATACTTTCCTGAAAGAAAATTAGACTTCAATCTTCCAGCCCAATCAGCCCTATCTCTTTCCTAGTGTCTGCGTAAGCCGCCTCCCACACAGCAACGCATATGGCAGAGACCAGAGAAAATTGCTTTGCAGCCACTCCTGCCTCCCACTTCTCCACCCGCCTTTGTGCCGTAATAGAGCCCAGTGAAGCAACAATACACCAGCTGATTCCTTGCCTAAAGGTTCCATCTTTTCACCCCCACCCCCATCCCCCCCCCTTTGCATTATAACCCACAGGAGGAAGGCAGGAAGAAAACAGTCACTTTCAGTTTTGAAGCTTCGGTGTTACTCCTGCCTGGTTTCTTTTCCAGGAGAACAAAGCTGAAAACAGGAGGAGATGACAGAAGAACAGGGAATTCTAACTGAGCAAACTTGAACGATGTTGGACACAGTTTCTGCATTTGGCATCAGTATTCTAAAGCGCTACACACACACCACACACACACACACACACACACACACACACACACACACAACACCGCGCGCGCGCGCGCGCAAACACACACATGAACATAGCTCTAAAAATGTTTCCCTAACAAATTTTAACGTCAATATTTGAAACAGCCTGACAAGTCAACACTATCTCTTTCCTGGTATATACCCCCAAAACAGTTCCCACACAACAACACAAATGGCAAAGACGAGAGAAAAAGAGTTTGCAGCCACCCTTGCCTTCTCTAGCCTTTGTGCCGCGCTAGAGCCCAGGGAAGCAGCACTACACCAGCTGATTGCTTGTCTCACTCCTCCATCTCACTCCTTGCAACGCAACCCACATGAGCCAGATTGCAAGGAAACAAAGCGCCTCTGTCAGGCATCAGTCTTACACATGCCTCACTTTATTTCCAGGAAAACAAAGCTGGAAACAGGTGGAGATGACAGAACAACATGGAATTCTAACTGAGCGAACTTGAAGGATGTTGGACACAGTTTCTACATTTGATCTTGGCCTGCTAACGCTTAACACGCACATATACAAACATGTGCACACGTGCATACACACACAAACTGTTCACAAACAAATACACACACACACACACACACACACCACAGTGTATCCACATCTGGCCAGACAGGAAAAACAACAAGGCACCTCGATTAAAAATAGCCCACACAGACACCCTTGTCTTTGACCATATCCAAGACACCCAACGTACAACAACACACCAACGGCAAATCAGAATAAGACCTAAAAAATAATCTTGATTTTACTTCTCCCATCAACTGCTTGCAGGTCTGTCCCTGGAACAGAAGAGGAGGTTTTCAAAGCATCACTACACTGTGTGACTGCCTGTGGCTGTGTGCCGAGCATCACTGTGACTGCCTGTGGCTGTGTGCCGGGCATCACTGTGTGACTGCCTGTGGCTGTGTGCCGGGCATCACTCTGTGACTGCCTGTGGCTGTGTGCCAGGCATCACTGTGTGACTGCCTGTGGCTGTGTGCCAGCATCACTACACTGTGTGACTGCCTGTGGCTGTGTGCCGGGCATCACTCTGTGACTGCCTGTGGCTGTGTGCCAGCATCACTCTGTGACTGCCTGTGGCTGTGTGCCGGGCATCACTCTGTGACTGCCTGTGGCTGTGTGCCAGCATCACCTGTCACGCCTGGCAGTGCCCAGCACACACCAGTCATGTGAATGCCTGTGGCGTGTCCTTCATACTCTTGCTGCCTTACTGTGGCAGATCACTGTGACGCGTGGCTGTGATGCGGGCATCAGGAGAGTGGGGATGCCGATGCACTTGTGACTTGGGTGTTGGCATCATCGTGATGTGTGGCTTGTGTGCCACATCAACTACTGAGACTGCTAGTGCGTGTGTGCCGGCGTATCGTGACGCTTGGCGTGTGCCACACAGCACTTCTAAAGGAACCACACAATCAGCAGCACACACAGCAGCAGTCATGTTGAAGTGGCTGGTGCAGTGGTTTATGTTGTGCCGTACATTGTATTCCTTGGAGAGGGATGGGGATGGTCATCAAAGAGAGTTGGACCCCTTACAAAGCCTTTATGTGTGTTTGGACACATTGATGTTGGAGGAAGTAATAATGTGGACGTTTTTGTTAACGATTGCTCAACCATATGCTGTTGCTGGTTGTTGTCCTTGTGTCCTTATAACCAGACGTATATCATGAAGGCAAATATGTTGATTGTGAGGGTGTTAGTGTATGTGCTGTTTATTTTTGATATTGAATCTAACGTAGTTCTCTTAAATTAAAGCCATTGTTGTGTTTTTATGCAGTGGTGTGGTGTGGGTGGGTGTCTTTGTTTTATTTTTTTTATTATTATTGTTGGGTTTTTCTTGTTTTTATGATGGTTTTTATGGGATATGGGTGAGGGTGTGTATTTGACTTGTTTATGATTTAAAAATATACATCAGTTCATCTCTTATATTTGTTGTTGGTGTTATTGTGTTTTATGTTTGTTTATTGTTTTGTTGTTGGTTCTTGTTTAGGTGTTTTTGTATTTTGCTTTTTTGTCTTTTGTGTATATGTTCTTATTGTTTTGCTTATTAATTTTGTCATGTTGTTTATGTTTATGTTTGAAGTTTTGTGTGTTATTGTATTGTGTTGTCTTGTTGTACTCTTTTGTCCAGTTGTTGTAGTTGAAGTTTTTGTGTGTGTGTGTGTGTGCGTGCGTGTGTGGATGGGGGGTAGCAGTTGTGTGTGTGTTTTTGTGTGGTGTTGCATCGTGTGTAAAGTTTGGTTTCGTGTTTCTTTGGTGCTCTATTTTGTTTGTTTATGTGATCTTGTTCTATGTTGATATATTTTCAGGAGATATTTTTATTTATTCAAGTTCTATGGTTTGATACTGTTCAGGGTTTTTTGCTTTGTTTTAATTCCATGTATGCATATATTATTGTCTTGTCTTGTTTGATTAGTATGGCTTATCATTGATTAGGTTTTTATTCTATGTCTACACATATGCTATCTTTATTTTCTCTCTGTTGTTTTCTTTAGATAGACGGCTTGATGAAAAAAAGCTAATACACTGCTTATTCAATGTACCATCTGAAAATGAAAGTTTGACTTTGACTTTGACTTTCACACACACACACACAGACAACATCACAGCACAACAACACTCCCACACTAACACACCCTGGCACCTGACTTGTCACTTCCAAGCGACAAACGACAACCTGAATAGCTATCCACTAGAAGTCAATCTCTGCCTGGTCATCCTGTTCTTGTCCTGTCCATAGACACACGTCATCCTGTACAATAACTTCGTTGACCGTAGCAGCCAGGCGCTTCCATTCTCGTCACAGCTATCTACGAACACAAGTCATTGAGCGACAATACACTTCTTGATGCTTTGTCGTATGTCCTGTGCCTGAGTTCTCGTCACTGCTATCTACAGACAAATAGGAGATGACAAGTGACGGTGTCCTATAGGCTTTAGTTTGTTCTGCCTTGGTTGATTGATGGACAGCAAAGTGTGACAATATCGTGGCCATAGGAATCTGGTCTACAAACACACAACAGGAAAAGTGTACAACATCTAGTCAAGAAAACACGTATAACACACCATAGACAACACACAACAACACACGAACACCACCATACACAGACACACAACAACCATTTACATACTTCCACCAGGCACACAGACACTCAACTTGTTCTAATATAGCCTATACATATATTTCATTCCTGTTCTATTTCTTCCCGTTGATCTACTCTGTTCTAATATTCTGTACTGGTTCTATTTCTTCCTTGTTCTATTTCTTCCTTGTTCTATTTCTTCCTTGTTCTATTTCTTCCTTGCTCTATTTCTTCCTTGTTCTATTTCTTCCTGTTCTATTTCTTTCCTTGTTTACTTGTTCTACTTCCTTGTTCTATTTCTCCTTGTTCTATTTCTTCTGGTTCTATTTCTTTCTTGTTCTATTTCTTCCTGTTCTATTTTCTCCTGGTTCTATTTCTTCCTTGTTCTATTTCTCTTGGTTCTATTTCTTCCTGTTCTATTTCTCCTGTGTTCTATTCATCCTTGTTCTATTTCTTCTTGTTCTATTTCTCCTTGTTCTATTTCTTCCTGTTCTATTTCTTCCTAGTTCTTGTCCAGCAATCCCAACACACCAGCATTGGTAAACAAGGGGGTGAACTGCGACACTGTCAGCTTGCAAACCCTTGCTTCTCTCCCCTACCTGCACACCAGTGTGTGGGTCAGGAGAGGAAGCAACACTGAGGCAACACTGCACACACTCCCTGCCTGCAGCTTGTCTACACCGCCAGGCCACACACTCCCTGCCTGCAGCTTGTCTACACTGCCAGGCCACACACTCCCTGCCTGCAGCTTGTCTACACTGCCAGGCCACACACTCCCTGCTGCAGCTTGTCTACACTGCCAGGCCACACACTCCCTGCCTGCAGCTTGTCTACACTGCAGGCCACACACTCCCTGCTTGCAGCTTGTCTACACTGTCAGGCCACACACTCCCTGCAGCTTGTCTACACTGCCAGGCCACACACTCCCTGCAGCTTGTCTACACTGTCAGGCCACACACTCCCTGCAGCTTGTCTACACGGTCAGGCCACACACTCCCTGCAGCTTGTCTACACTGTCAGGCCACACACTCCCTGCTTGCAGCTTGTCTACACTGTCAGGTCACACACTCCCTGCTTGCAGCTTGTCTACACTGCCAGGCCACACACTCCCTGCTTGCAGCTTGTCTACACTGCCAGGCCACACACTCCCTGCTTGCAGCTTGTCTACACTGCCAGGTCACACACTCCCTGCAGCTTGTCTGCACTGTCAGGCCACACACTCCCTGCTTGCTACACTGCATAATCCTCTCACATGCATACATGCAGCAACATCCTGAACCAGTCCACTGCCAGAACACTCCAGCGCTCATCTCAGCAGGTAGAGTGCAAGTGACAGCGTCATTACGTTCATGCAAGGCAAATCATGCAGGAATCAAGCGGAGACGAATACTTAGATCTAGATCAATTGCTTAGATACTGGGCGGAAATTATATGAATATGATCGCATCAACACATAAACACACACTCACATACATGCACACACCACACAAACGACACACACCGCACCACAACACCACACACACAAACACACACACACACACACGTACACACACACACTCACACACACATCAGTATGCATACATACTCCAAAACCACCACCTCTAAATAAAGCTGTCCAACATAGACAAAACCCTGTCACTTGCACACCACACACACCAACTCACACACACCAAACAGCCAATTCAGATGATGACCAAACGTCCACGTGTGAAATAAAGTCCACGTAAATCCCTGTCAGCTTGTAAATGGCACAAAAGACACCAATGAGAGGCGACAAGGGGTCACTGATGTGAAGTGTCTATCTCACCCAGGAATTACAGTGAGCCAAATGAAAATAAGCGGTGGTTAGATGATGGTGTGATCTGCCACCCGGGTTCGATGAATACGTGTTCAGGAGCACTTTTCCCCTGAAGTTAACATCAGTGCCGATTCCACTCCTCACCAAAAGTCCTTCGGATGAGACTATAAACCAAGTCCCGTGTGCAAACGCACGCAGAATATCGTGCGCACACGTTAAAACCGTTCAGCTTTTCGAAAGAGTAGGTCAGTGTGTGTCGGTGGGAACGGATGACAAATTTACAAAACTGCGTACACACGGGGACTGAATGTAAAAAAGTACGTGAGTGCTCATTCAATTCTCCTCAAAATAAAAGTGCAAAAGAGAAAACTTAAGGGTCAGGGTATAGTCTGGTGGTTACAGCTTTGCATGTTGAACTTGCCATCTGAAAGTCTGAGTTGAAGCCCAGGTCCAGACCTTCACCAGAACGTCTGTGCAAGGGGATTTCCCTGCCCTCAACATCCCTGCCCTCAACATCCCTGCCATGACCATCCCTGCCCTCAACATCCCTGCCATGAACATCCCTGCCCTGAACATCCCTGCCATGAACATCCCTGCCCTCAACATCCCTGCCCTCAACATCCCTGCCCTCAACATCCTTGCCCTCAACATCCTTGCCCTCAACATCCCTGCCCCCAACATCCCTGCCCTCAACATCCCTGCCCTCAACATCCCTGCCCTCAGCATCCCTGCCCTCAACATCCCTGCCCTCAACATCCCTGCCCTCAACATCCCTGCCCCCAACATCCCTGCCCTGAACATCCTTGCCCTCAACATCCCTGCCCTCAACATCCCTGCCCCCAACATCCCTGCCCTCAACATCCCTGCCCTCAACATCCCTGCCCTCAACATCCCTGCCCTCAACATCCCTGCCCTCAACATCCCTGCCCTCAAAATCCCTGCCCTCAACATTCCTGCCCTCAACATCCCTGCCACTCCACTCCACTGACAGTCTTTCAGGTGAGGCTATAAACCTGGCCCCCTGTGTGACACGCGCAGATCATCTTGCGTAAAGTTCTATTCCGCCTTAGGGAAGAGTATGCCATTCCTCAATTTCTTCATCCATGACAAGTTCCTGGCAACACAACTGCTCTCCTCTGAAAGGTGTCAAGTGTGTCTAAAGCTGGCATATGGCTGCCTTTGCTGTGATGTCATTTACAAATAGTCACATGCTTGGTGTTTTATTTTAAACTGTAATACCTGGAAACTTCTCATCACAAAATAATGTCCTCTCACAGTGATGTCCAGGTAGGATGCGAGAGACAGAATACATGTTCTGTGTAACCCCCAAGGTGTGAATCAAGTCACCACTCCGCAACGGCAACAGCCATTACAGCAACGACAACAACAACAACAACAACAACAACACTAGCCACAAAAGCAGCTATTCCGCTGTAGTAAAGACACGCACCCTTCTCTTCCCCCGTTCAAAGCAAGCCCGCTGCAGGCACACACTCCAGTCAACCTAAGGGGAAGAAAGCAAGGGGACATCCACTGTCACAGCAGGCAGCGTGCCATTATTTGCATCTGCCGTATAGTCCGTGCCAAAGCAGCCTGCAGTGACGCAACAATGGCATCCCTGATTGTTAGTTGCTTGAGGTGCAGGTTCCGTGTGTGTAAACGTCTGTCTACAGCCAGGGGTGTTGCAGACAGGGAGGGAAGGGGTTTCCCTCATCCCAGTCCCCTGTGCCTGGCTGTGAGGACTCCTGGCCCCAAAGCTGCTTAAAGGTGTGGTGACAGGATCATCAAACAGGAATACAGGAACTTCGTGCATGTCGGATGATATTAGTGCGTGTGTTGTGTTGTGTTGTGTTGTGTGTGTGTGTGACCCATTTATTATCTATCGGCTATAAATTGTTCTCTCTCCCTATCTCACTCCATCTCTGTCTCTCCAAATCTCTCTCTCTCTCTCGATGCTTGCCATGCTTTCCTCTCGTTTTTTCTTTGACATTTTGCGCTTTCTCTTTTCTCTGCTCGTTTTTCTCTATAATGCTTTATTTTCTGTTCGCTGAGTGTTTGAAAAGATCGGCTATTAGAAGCTGTATCAGTTCTAGTTTGAAAACCAGGAAAAATGTCTTTTAAAGAAAAATAAAGAAGAGAGAAAGAACACAAAAGAAAAGGAAACAAAACAAGAGAGGTAGATTTTTTTTAAAGACAGAAATACAGACAGAAGGACTGAAAGAAACAAAGAAAGAAAAAGATGAAATAATCAGTAAAGAAATGAATAAAAGAAAAAACAACAACTTGATATGAAACTGCAAAGGTTAAAGACAAGCACATGTGGAATAAAAAGAACAGACAAGAGACACAAACATGAATAAAGGAAAATAAGACAGAAGGAAAGCAAGAAGGATAGAAAGAAAGAAATAAAATCGATGCCCCCTAAAAGAAAAGACGCAATGCCCACAGAAAACATGAACAAATGAAACCCGACACAAAGACAGGAATCAACACAGACATGCAGATCAAAATCAATTTCTATACTTCCTATGTTTGTAAGCAAAAAAATCGATAAAAAACTAGCGTGCTTGTTTTCATCTGGCCTGCGTCCCATAGGGTCATATACACACGCACGCACGCACACACGTACACATGCAAGCACACACACACACACACACACACACACACACAAACAACACAACACACACTCTGTCTTATTGGCACACGCAAGCATATGGAGAAACTGTATGTGACCAGTTTGACAGCTAACTAGCCAACTATCAGCCCTGACATACAGGCTGAAGATGAGATAGATTTTCTATTTATAAAAATGAAGAGAGGGATAGGACACAGAAGATGGAACAGAGGGAGGAATAAAACAAAGAACAATGCCTACAAAGAAAGAGAGCAAAGAAGAAGAGTAGCAGAAAAGAGAGCGCTGCCACTATTACAATACCAGCGAGACACAGCCGATGGCGATGACCACGGCAACGACAGCAATGCGAAGAAGAATTGCGAAGAAGAATTGCGAAGAATTGCGAAGAAGAATTGAGAAGGTGAATTGCGAAGAAGAAAAGAGGAGGAGGATAATAATAAAAAGAAGAACAACAAGATCATCATCATCACCAACCACAACAAGATCATCATCAACACCAACCACAACAAGATCATCATCAACACCAACCACAACAAGATCATCATCATCAACAAAAACAACGAGTTCCAGGAGAGAAAAAACACAGAAAAAAGAGAAGAAAGAAAGAAACAATAATAATAATAATAATGTATGGAATTTATATAGCGCTGAATCTTGTAAAGCAACAAATCAAAGCGCTCAGATTTTATTTCATACCACTTTAAGTCACGGCAGATTTCTCTCCGTGAAATTCGGGCTGCTCTCCCCGGGGAGAGCGGGAGAACGCGTCGCCACTTAGCGCTGCGCCACCCTTTCACCCTTTTTTTTTTTTTCCTGCAGCTGTATTTGTTTCCCTATCAGAGTGGCTTTTTTCTAAGAATTTTGCCAGGGACAACTCTCTTGTTGCCGTGGGTTGACGAGAGGCTGACTATCCCAATGAACATGGACACAGCAGACAACACGACACAAACACACCAGCCAAGCAACCTTAAGCCGGACACAGCATGAATGGCCACAGAGCATGCACCCCCAGCCCTGCTGGCCACTGCTTTCGTTAGAGCTAAGGGGGAAGGGGGGGGGGAAGGGGGGGGGGGTTACTGTTCACAGCCACTGTAGGCCTGTGGGCAGGAGGCCGTGTTTAGACCAGCTGCCGGGTCCCTCATGGAACATCACCAGGTTGCCCGAGAAAGGAACGGGGTCGAATGAAGAGAATGTCAACATGGTATAATTATCGGTTGGCGCTGCTCGTGTGGCGACACGCTCTCCCCGGGTAGAGCAGCCCGAATTTCGCACAGAGAAATATGCTGAGAGGTAAAGAGGTATAAAACGTATAAAATATTGTTTATTGAAATATAAAAATACAGGCTGTCCAGCGTGAGCCAGTGACTGGCCAGAGGTGTGAAAAATGACTCTCTTCTGATTTAGATCACCATTTGACCGGGGAATAGCAGTGTCTTCATGTTAAACACAGACACACACACACACACACACACACACACACACACACACACAGCACACACACAGCACATATATATATATATTTATATATATATATATATATATATATATATATAAATATTACAGAGAGAGAGAGAGAGATACATAGATAGATACATAGATAGAGGGATAGATAGATTCACACATACATACATATAGACAGATTGAGAGAGTAGAGAGAGAGAGAGAGAGAGGAGAGAGAGAAGAGAGAGAGAGAGAGAGAGAGAGGAGAGAGAGAGAGAGATGAGAGAGAGAGAAGAGAGAGAGAGAGAGAGAGAGAGAGAGAGAGAGAGAGATGATTGATCAAGGCTGGTTCACTCCACTCCAGCTAATATTATGATGCATCAAACAAGCAGATGGGATCCCTATGGACAAGTGTGATATACATCACTGTCTATTGATATACCTCCCTATCTATTGATATACCTCCCTATCTATTGATATACCTCCCTATCTATTGATATACCTCCCTATCTATTGATATACCTCCCTATCTATTGATATACCTCCCTATCTATTGATATATCTCCCTATCTATTGATATACACCCCTATCTATTGATATACCTCCCTATCTATTGATATACACCCCTATCTATTGATATACCTCCCTATCTATTGATATACCTCCCTATCTATTGATATACCTCCCTATCTATTGATATACCTCCCTATCTATTGATATACCTCCCTATCTATTGATATACCTCCCTATCTATTGATATACCTCCCTATCTATTGATATATCTCCCTATCTATTGATATACACCCCTATCTATTGATATACCTCCCTATCTATTGATATACACCCCTATCTATTGATATACCTCCCTATCTATTGATATACCTCCCTATCTATTGATATACCTCCCTATCTATTGATATACCTCCCTATCTATTGATATACCTCCCTATCTATTGATATACACCCCTATCTATTGATATATCTCCCTATCTATTGATATACCTCCCTATCTATTGATACGCATCCCTATCTATTGATACACATCCCTATCTATTGATATACCTCCCTATCTATTGATACGCATCCCTATCTATTGATATACCTCCCTATCTATTGATACACATCCCTATCTATTGATTCACATCCCTATCTACTGACAGACAAACACCGTGACATCAGCAACGACCAACCAGTCTGACCTTTTCTGGCCATGTCCGGACACGGTGACCTTGGCCCTCCTCTGCGTGTCTCGGGCCATGCTCTTGAGGCTGGCCAGGAACTGCTGGTAGCCGGACACCTGCGTGGTGACCACGGCGAACTGCGTCCAGTTGTAGCGCTGCAGCAGGCTGAAGATGGCGCGGGCCTGATGCTGGATGGTGGGGGCGATCTGCAGTGCCAGCAGGTCTTCAGGGCTCTGAAACAGTCAGTCACAGTCACAATCAGGGCACAGATGGTGGGGGCGATCTGCAGTGCCAGCAGGTCTTCAGGCTTCTGAAACAGTCAGTCACAGTCACAAGCAGGGCACAGATGGTGGGGGCCATCTGCAGTGCCAGCAGGTCTTCAGGGCTCTGAAACAGTCAGTCAGTCACAATCAGGGCACAGATGGTGGGGGCGATCTGCAGTGCCAGCAGGTCTTCAGGGCTCTGAAACAGTCCACAGTCACAGTCACATACAGGGCACAGATGTGGGGCGATCTGGCAGTGCCAGCAGGTCTTCAGGGCTCTGAAACAGTCACAGTCACAGTCACAATCAGGGCACAGATGGTGGGGCGCGGCATCTCGCAAGCCGCAGCCGTCGACAGGGCCGAACAGTCAGCACCAGCCAATCAGGCCACAGATGCGTGGGGCCATGATTCTGCAGTTGCCAGCAGTCTGAAATCAGGAATACTTGACCACACAGTCAGCTCATCAGTCCACATGTCAGGGCACAGATGGTGGTGGCGATCATGCAGTGCAGCAGGTCTTCAGGCTCTGAAACAGTCAGTACAGTCACAATCTGGGCACAGTGTTTGGGGCGATCTGCAGTTCCAGCAGTCTTTCAGGGCTCGAAACAGTCCACACCCACAGCTGTCAGTCATCACAGCTACAAGCAGGCACAATGTTGCGGTAGTGTTCATGGTGTCATTTTTTCTTCGAACGATTTTATTGTGTCATCACACTTACACACGAACACACCACACAGATACGCACACACTCTACACACGCACGCACGCGCGCGCATAACACAACACATCACACAATTTACGCACACCCCAACTACTTCGCACAGCACGCACAGCGCACACACAATTGTTCTGTGTTGATTTTTATTTTATTTGTATTCTTGCCATTTTTTGCATCATACTGTTATATAGTTGAAATGTCTTTATGTACATTCATACCACAACGCATCTCTTTCCAGTGTCCTTCAACACTGTTCCAGGGCTCACAGGATACTTGTAGATTCCATTATTTGGAAAGTTCTAATGTAAAACCTCTTCACAAAAACCCAATCCTTCAGTTTATCCATAACGAATTTTGACCTGCAGCTCTCGACATCTGTTTTGAAAACGCTAGAAAGATCGTAAAATCTCTCATATTTCCGACACTACGAGGAAACGACCTTGACCATCTACAAAAATTTTCGTTTTCAGGTCTCGAAGGGGTTGTCGAAGTTTTTCATTTTTATAACCAGTTTATAGACCAATTGAAACACCTGTACATCTCATGCCAGAAATGTTCGCTGCGTTCTTCAGCCTCAATACATGCAGCCTTCATCGTTCATGTTGTTACAAATATCAACTTTCAAATTTGACGTAGACAATCACTTGTTCGTTGGCTGATGAATTTTAACAACATGACACACGTGTTTTCAACAAAATATTCTTCGGTTAGATTTACCTGCATGGTTTTCCGCGGGTGCGTCCCCCACCACTTTTGTCATTTATACAAGATGATTTCAGAAGCAATATGAAATTTCCTTTTGGTAAATTTGCAACGATGTGCGTGTTACTTTTTATCCGGGTCAGCTTGCCCCGGGCCAGCCCTCCCCAGTTCGTACACTGGTGGACGGGCCTAATAGAGCTAAAATGTTTCTAAAAAATAAAGAAAATCCATCGACTTCAGAAGACAGGGCAACCTAAGAATATTTTTTCAAATCAAAATTGAAACGTTTTGAAATATAAATTTGGGAAAAGTTTTTTCCACAATTTTAAAAGGACTTTTCCCTGACCAAAGCAAAAGGGCAAAAAACGTTGTTTTTTGAGGGGGAAAAGAATAATTTTTTGTTGCAAAATTTATTCTTGTTTTTTCAAAACTTACATGAGGGGTTTTTTAAGGTTTATTTTTGGTAAATAAACCCATGTTAAAAACAAGAATGGCCTGCGAGAAATTTAAAAATTGCTAAAAAATAATTGGAAAAGACAAAGAGATCGCATGTCGTTCTGCAATCAGCAGCTTGTATGCAAAGCCACAGCCATTTTGGCTGATCCTTCCATGTTTGTTTCCCAGAATTTTAAATGTTGCCTTCGGAACGCCGTTTTCAGTGTCCCATCAGCAAAACTAACAGAAAAATAAATTCTTTTGTGCCAGTAAGCATTCGAATTCTGAATTCACAATGATGTTGACTACCTAGTTTTTACATTTCTCTGAATTACTTGCCTGATTGTCATTGTCATGAGTGTAGTCAATACATAATTATGTGTGTGTGGGTGTGTTGGGTGGGTGCGTGGGTGTGTAAAATAAGTCTGTCTTCTAGTCAACGGTCTTAAAACATTGAATTTATATATTGGTGTATGGTGTGGGTGTGCGTGGGCGTGTTCGCACACACACGTACGTGCGTGTGTACGTGCTGCGTATATGCATGCGTAAAAATACGTTTTATGTCTTCTAGTGAATGGGTTTAAAATTGTGTTCACAATTGATGTGTGTTGTGTGTGGTGCGTGCGTGGTGTGGTGTGTTGGGTTTGTGTGTGTGCGCTGCGCAGTGTGTGTTGTGTGTGTGTGTGTGTGTGTGTGTGTGTGTGTGTGTTCGTGACATTTTATTTGAAGTCATTTGAAAACCAATATGAAATATAACTTTTGTGTCTTTGATATTTTTATGATGTATCAATCTGCCTGTCAGTATTGTAATTGCCCTTCATGGGATGATTAAAGTGTTTTTGACTTGACTTTGACTTGACTTGACTTCTACTTTAAGCCCTTATCTCATTATGCTGCGGGACCTCGGTTTAAAGTTCATCCGAAGGACTTTTAGGGAGAGTGGAGTTTGCACTGATGTTAACTCCAGGGGAAAATATTTCCCTTGAATGGGAATCGAACCTGGGTCGTCAGATTGCGAGAAAAATGTTCTAACCACTAGGCTATTCCTCCCGGTATGTGCGTGTTCGTGCGTGTGCGTGCGTGTGTGTGTGTGTGTGTGTGTGTGTGTGTGTGTGTGTGTGCGTGTGTTTGTGTTCGCACGTGTGTGTGTATTTGTGTGTGTGTGTGTGTGTGCGTGTGTGTGTGCGTGTATGTGCGCATGTGTTTGTGAGTGTGTATGTTCCTTTAAAAAGACACGCGGACAGACACACATGCAAACAATGCTAACAGTCAGCACTGTATTACAGGCTGGTATCAGATTTTCTATCAGTTTCACTGCCATAATGTTCGTCTGCTGCTTTTTCCTCCTGTCTTTTTTCCACTTCTTCTTTCTGTCTAAGCTTTCTGCACAACATGGAATCATTTTCTAACAGAATTATTTTGTACAGTTCTGTTTGATCCTGCATTTTCTGATTGTATCAGCTTCAGGATGAGAGAGGCAGACAGAACATTGCACATCACAATACCCACACTGTCTGGGCAGAAAGACAGAAAGAAAGAAAGAAAGACAGACAGGCAGACAGACAGACAGACAGACAGACAGAAAGACAGAAAGAAAGAAAGAAAGAAAGAAAGACAGACAGACAGACAGACAGAAAGAATGAAAGAAGAAAGAAAAGAAAGAAAGGCAAATTATAAAAGGCACACGAAGCATTTAAATGCCGCGCTGTCTATGTGATATCGAAAAACAGGGACAGGATTTGTTTTATTTGTTTGTTTGCTTTTTTTAACGTCTTAAGTTGGAGAAAGTATGGTGGTGGTGGTGGTGGTGGTGTTTGAGGACATTCCGCAGCTTTTGCACGCCACAAGTCAGCTAGATTGTGCAATAATGTGTCTTACTCTCTTACTGGGAAATCACCAGGAGGTCTGAAGAACACACTGAGTGAGAGGATTGCGTGCATGGCTGTCTGTAGTACCTCTCCATAACAGTAGCCACCATCCAGCTTCAGAGTAGGATGTTTTCAAGTTAATTGCTTGTGGTTTACCGTCAGTAGAGTTATATATATATAAAATGACAACTTGATGTTAGTTGTAGGCCTTCTTTAGTTCCTCTGCTAGATCTCCGTGATTCCCCCTATGGTAAAATGTTACACATGTGACCGATTGTACCAACACTGAAGGTAGCGTATTCAGACTTGGGGGAAGGTGTCTAAACAGGACGCCTGTGTGCATGTGATATGTTTAACTGTCATCCGTATCGACCAGCTCGAGCTGTGCTACTTCTTGCGAAAGGTAGAACCGATTGTTAACGTGCAGGCAAGATGTCCTGCCTTTGCACAGGGGGCTTTGGACACTACTCTGGTCCAGTGGACGTTAGAAGGCGTGACGTCAGCACTGACGTTACCAAGGGCACATTCCTCACAGCGGGGCCTCTGTGGGGCTGGAACCCGGGCTGTCAGGTCAGGAGTGCAGCGCCCTGACCACTCGGCTATCCTGTTGTCCCCTAGTTATCCCAGCCTGCTTCTAAATTGTTGCAGCGCTCTTTGCCGTCTGTTCATTTCCTAGTTATCCCAGCCGCCTTCTAACTATTTGTTCAGCTCTCTTTTCTGTCTGTTGTTTCTATTTTCTTTTCCCTTTCTTGTTATAGAAACCTCTGGTTAGTGTTTCGGTAAGTAGGATAGTTCATAGAAAGAAGTATTCAGCATTGACAGAAACGAAGTCTCCTTGTCAAGAGATTTCAAAAGATATCGGTTGTATTCAGGGTTGGATTTCACAACCAGTAAATAACACGCTCTTTTAGTGTACAGAGACATCGTTCATTTTAGCAATACATCTAAGTGCTTATCAAAGTATCATACTAAATTATGAAAACCAAATCCATGCAGAAGCAAGGCAGAGACAGACAGACAGACAGACAGACAGGCGTGCACACAGGCACACACACTCACAGAGGTGTCCAGTGGGTCAAAGAATAAGCCAGCTTGACCTGTGCTGGTCATTCAGCTTCTATGTCCTAAAAGGAAACAAACTGTGTTGATGCTTCAAAAGGGGGCGGGGCATCATTGGGACCCCTTCAGGCATTGCTGATATTATCTGAGCAGGCAGTGTTCGTGGCGTGTGCCTCCATCACAGCTGTGCTCATTTCTGTTAAAGGCACCTGTAGTTTGATAGTTTGACCTCAGAATGTCAGAACATGTGTACACCTAAGCTCTAACATCACAATCTCAGTACAGTCTGATATCTTCCAGTGTAAACCAACTTTAAATTGAACAACTACGTAAACACTCTGTCTCCCCTTTCTCGTCGAAAACAACAATTTTCTGTCAGATACTTTATAAGTGTTTTTGTTTTGTTGTTCTCGTTGTGAGACTCTAACAAATAATCGAATGTGTTTCCAAAGACGCTCCTAAGTTTCTCTCACTTTAAAAAGTCAAATATTTGATGAAGATCTTTAGATTGTGGATATTTTCAGAACATTGTAGGCGTATTTTTTCCATGGAGAAACCCCACTCCTGTACACGAGGGTCCTATCTCCCCGTGTTCCCTGCCAACCCTCACCTGTCTGACCTGAGTGAGGTTGAAAACAAAGCAAGGCCACACAGACATAGGTCAGCCTGTCCTCCTCGTTCTGACCTCAATGTCTGTCTATCTGTCCGTTTCCACGTCTTCTTACATATCTGTCAGTCTGTCTGCCTGTCTGCTCCATCATGTCATCTTCTCTTTCGGACTGTCTCTCTGTCCGTGCGTGTACATGTACACAAGTGTCTGCCTGTTTTAGCATTATACACACACACGTACCTCTCTCTCTATGTTGTTTCTTAACGTGGAGGTGGCATACCACAAATTCTCAGGATGCCTTTCTAATGATGGCTGTATCCATTTCGGTTTGCTGCTGAGGGTCTCTTGACTGTGTATCCAGTCTGTTTTTATTTAAATGTGTGAAGAGCTCCAGTGTTATGTCTAAGCAAAAGAACTATATTGAGAAGTACACAATAAACGAAAGGACAACACACAGAGAGGATAACACACAGAAAGGATAACACACAGAGAGGACAACACACAAAAAGGACAACACACAGAAAGGACAACACACAGAAAGGACAACACACAGAAAGGACAACACACACAGAAAGGACAACACACAGAGAGGACAACACACAGAGAGGACAACACACAGAAAGGACAACACACAGAAAGACACACACAGAGAAGGACAACACACAGAAAGGACAACACACAGAAAGGACAACACACAGAGAGGACAACACACAGAAAGGACAACACACAGAAAGGACAACACACAGAAGGAAACACACAGAAAGGACAACACACAGAAAGGACAACACACAGAAAGGACAACACACAGAAAGGACAACACACAGAAAGGACAACACACAGAAAGGATAACACACAGAGAGGACAACACACAGAAAGGACAACACACAGAGAGGATAACAAATATATCATCAAAACACTTTTTTTCTGAAATGTGTTCGAGATTCTTTTTGTTACACACCATGCACACTTTGCAAATAGTCGTGTAAACCTGCCACACTTCATAAGCCTGATCATCCTAGGTCTGTTTTACTATTGGCACAACCCTCAAGCTGGTATCCAGCCAGATGATGCATCTTGCCTGACGACCTCCTTTCACCGCCATAGAACTTTCTGCATGTTTAGCCAACAGCGCCTTTAGAAATTCTCTCCTCTCTCTCTTTCATCTCTCTCTCTCTCTCTCTCTCTCTCTCTCTCTCTCTCTCTCTCTCTCTCTCTCTCTCTCTTCTCAAATCTCTCTCCACTCTCTCCTCGCTCTCTCTCTCTCTCTCTCTCTCTCTCTCTCTCTCTCTCTCTCTCTCTCTCTTCTCTCTCTCTCTTCTCTCCTCTCTCTCTCAGCTCCGTAACGCCTATAGAGTGCATATTGATAGGGCTTTATGTCATTCTTTACTTTACGCCCAAACGTACTGAGATGTAAAAGAGACATGAAACTTTCCTAATGGCGTCTGTCGCCCACTCAACTTTTAAAAGAGGTGTTAGTGTTCCGCTTTTCTTGTTGACTCGCTCTTGAAACGTCCCCTAAAAGCGACCCCTGCTTGTTCTACTCTGGGGCAGGCCACTAGCTCCCCCGTCCCTGACTCCCTCTAAGCCAAGGAGGAGGGCAGGGGGGGATGCTGCTGAGGTCAGGTGGACCAGGCTCTACAGGGGACGCTCCTGCCTAAAAACAAGAAAGTGGTTCAACCCCCGTCATGCCAAATTGTTCCCCCGTTCACGAAACCTTGAGTGGAGGTCTGGATGCTAATCTTTCAGGTAAGAGGTTAACTGAGGTCCCATATGCGACACGCATTAGGTGCACGTAAAAGATCAACACGGCAACAATAGAACTGTCCATAGAAAAAATTCTATAGAAAAATACTTTGATAGGGAAACAGAACAAACACATTCACAGACAGGACAATGAATAAAACAACAGGGTTACACTGCTCGCGTTTCAAGGAGTTCACCCAGAGAAAAGCAGACTACAGTTGACGCAGAGAAGTCCACAGTGGCTGACAGGAGTGTCCAGTGAGTCACCTTCCTGTACGCCATACTAAAACGTCAGTATCGTTTCCCAGCTCCTCATCTGGCACACCGGTACGCCAAGACAAGCAGACCTGTTCCCACTGTACCACTTGAGCTGGCCTGCTTCTAGTCAATGTAAACGTCTGATGGCGTTTTTCAATCCATGAGCGAGAAAGAAAAGGTAAAGGAGGTAAAGGAGTCCCATAACCTATAAGGTCGTAGGGGAGCGAGGCGTCAGAGACCTCTAGGGCCAGCATATTGAGGCGGAGCCCATCTCCTCTCCCTCGTTGCTTTACCTTCCCTGACCCTAAAGAGGGCAGGTACCCATTTACAGCTGGGTGAACTGGGGGAACTATACTGAAGCCAAGGCGCGCAAACGGTCACCCATCCAACTGGTAACCACGCTCGACGCTGCTTAACTTGGCTGGGGGAAAGCGAGTGCTCCGACCACTGAGCTATCCCGTCCCCATGAGAAAGAAAAGCTGATGGACAAAATGAATGTGATTTGGCTGAAAAAGACTGAAGACTGGCTTAGGAGATTTCACCGGTGTTGAAAACAGATGCTGCAGCAGACATAGCAGTAGTCCAGATGCAAATTACCTGTGATGCCTATAGGCTCTCTCTCTCTCGCTCTTTCCCTCTCTCTCTCTCTCTCTCTCTCTCTCTCTCTCCTTCTCTCTCTCTCTCTCTGCTCTCGCTCTCGCTTGCTGTGTGTGGTGTGTGTTGTGTTGTGTGTGTGTGTGTGTGTGTGTGTGTGTGTGTGTGTTAAGGGATGCGTGCGTGCCGACAGAAGGTCAGATGGAACGACAGGAACATAGTAATTGGCTCCAAGATCAGATGTGTGACTTTCTGGGTTATGTCCACATTGCTGCTATGCGTGTGAAACGTGGATCATAACAGAAGACATTGAAAGACGGATACAGGCTAAGGACATGGCAGACTTTTACAAACAGTTTGATATCTCGAACAGAGATCACGTAATCAAAGCAAATGGAACATCGGAATTGAAAACGCCATCGGGCCATTGGAAGAGCTGCTGATTTCAGTGAAAAACGCAAAACTGAAGTGGTACGGGCAAGTCACACGAAAATCTGGACTGGCCAAGACTGTGCTACATGGAACAGTGCAAGGAGGAAATGAAAAGACAGACAGAAAAGAAGCGGTGGGAACTGGCCGCAAGTGGAAATATATAACACAGAAAGCATAGAACAGCAATGGGTGGAAGAAGCTGGTTGCCAAGTTTTCAGTGGTGCCCTAATTGTCGACCAAACATAGGGATAGACGAAAAGTGAGAGGGCATACTCAATAAAAAGAGACAATAAGATAAAAAGAGACAATAACATAAAAAAGAGACAATAAGATAAAAAGAGACAATAAGATAAAAAAGAGACAATAAGATATGGAATGAATGAAACAGGAAGAACGAAAGTGCCAGACACCCCTAGGAAAACAACCAGAACAAAACAGTGCTATACACATGGAGAACTGTACCGACTACGTGGCATATGCTGGCCTTAGTTTAAAGTGGCTGTGAATGGCTGAAATGATGGTGTGTTTGTCTGTCTGTACACGATATGCCAACCCCAATGCTGCTGAACTTCACTGTGTTCACTCTTGGCATTTGACTAAAGCTGGTCCAGCAATGCCCTGTGGAAAGAAGTGCAGAAGATCAACACCTTGACAGACTGTCTGAGCTGTGCTAGTTCAGTGGCTCTGTGTTTTATTTCTCTCCAAAGGCTGAACTTTAGAGCTGGGTGCAAAAGGGATAGAACTGAAACAAAATGAAGGAAGAGTGACGATTCCACATGGCAACAAATATATTATCTGGAGAAAAGACAACACTTGTTACTATTGTATGTTTTTCCAATATTCTTTTCGACATGGGGACGCTGTTTCAGCTGTTATTGTCGGCAATTACACATTCTTAATCTGTAACTCAAACTATGGAAAACTATCACCAATATGAACCCCAATCGAGAAAAAAAGCCTTGATAACAGCCAGTCACAATAAGGCAGAGACCATAACAGACCCATTGTCTTCAAAGCCTTGTCTTTACTGTGATCCATCACTTGCAAACATGCATGTGTGTGCAACAGGAAGGAGGGGAGGGGGGAGAATATAGACAAAACTTACGTCAAATCAGTGTTCATTTTCAAACAAGCTTGGCTCAGAATTTTGTTGGTGGAGTATATCAAAGTTTTAACATTTTAACATGACGAAGAAATGGTTACACACATTGAATGTCATTATATTCTGGGACTTCAAAAGAAGACGGGAAAAAACAGTGGATGCATGCAAAGGTGTCAGATGTTTTAGAATAAAAGGGCAGAAGAGTTTGGAAGCATCTGCCCGAAAAACAAACAACCATTGAAAGTATTTGAATAACACATTATGTTCGAGCAAAATGTAAACAAGAATTAGAAATAGTATGAGTTTATTTGTCAAAAGATAAGCAGCGAATTTTGTGTATTATCAATGAATATTTTTTCTTAATTAAATGGAAATGCACAAACACTGTTTGAATAAATGACAGGAGTAAATCGTCTACAGCCAATAACGCATCTTTTGTCGGCTAACATCGATTTTTCAAGGAAAATGGATCGTATTGTTATCACCAACAAAGTTTCCATTTTCTCCTCATACAAGAACCTATGCTCTGCTAGTTGAATGCACACCCGGAGGTTGCCAATCACCCACATGCCTCCCCCTGGAGGTATACCTATTACTTCTTGTTTCTCTATGCTGGAGGCTGTGCGCCTCCTGCCTGTTTGTCTTAACCATCCACTTTACCTTCTCACAAAAGTGCACAGAGTGGCAAAGTCTTGCCTGTCCTTGCAGAAGAAAATGTTAAAAGTTTTCACAAAAAGCCTTCGGAGAGATCGTTTTCTTCAGAGGACTATTTTCTGCCTTACCCTGCAGACGAGGCTGAACACTGCAGTGTTCTAATACACGGTGGGAAATTTACCATCTTACCTCAGCAATTTTGTTTTTGCATGCCTTTAACCATCATTGGGGTAGACATTGTCGATTAATAAATAGTGTACCTGCTATGAAATTTCTGCAAGTCTTGCCAGCAATGTCTGGCTGCCTTGTAGCCACCAGCCAGAGTAACCCCGCATTGCTGCTGGGTCACTTTGGTGGTGTTCATTGGTGCCTGTTTTGAGCTAACATACGCAGGACACCACCTACTTAGCCCCCTACTAACGACAGTATTAGCTCAGTCGTGGAGTCAGACTGAGAGAACCGCCCACCCGAGCTGGCAACCACCTCAACATCCCTTCAACGACCGTCCCCCGCGAACCTCCAACCCCAAAGGCTTTGACACAAACTCACCACAGCACAGAAGTGTATGGGGAAACCAAATCTGAGGTCACCATGAGACCAGAGCAACTGGGACCACCGAATCAGATACATTTTTTGTATTGCATGATGATCAATGATAATGAGGATGACAATGTTGCTGTGGAAGTACATCTGCTTTGAGACTTCGTGACAAAGTTGTGCTCTACGTTTACTATCATAATATAGCCCAGCATCAACCAGACCCGAAAGACACAGACACCTGCAGTGTTGGTCAGGTAATTTGAGCAATACTCAAACTCGAAACCGTGAAGTGAATGAAGCTTGACTGTGTAGTCCCAGTCTTCCCACTGAGCCCACAGCACACCAGCCCTGGGTAGGAGCCGGCCGGATGCCAAAAAATCCCCATACCTCTTATGGCATTCGAACCAGTGGACTTCCAGTGTGTAACTCAGGCGCTGACCACTGCGCCATGCTGGCTTTTGCGTGTCACTGTTTACCCGTGCTCCCTCCTTGTTCTCCCATCACAGTTTCTGCTGCATAGAAAGAAAGATGCTTATTCTCACCGCTGCTTCTTTTACTGCACCAAATACCTCAGGATCAACACATCTTCTTCTACTCTGTGACTTTCTCTGGCGTACCGCCAGTATGTTTACCTGTCGGTACTCGCATTCCCAAGGGAACAACTCCGAGAAACAAATGTGATTTGTCTAAAGAGGAAAGAAGAATGGCGTTGACACTGAGGGGTGATAGACACCCCCCCCCCCCTCCGGTATTCTCCAGGCTTTGGGAATTTAGTGAGTGTGTTGGGAACAGACGTGGATGCAGACAGTGGATTAGATACAGATGCATACAACCTACTGTGCGTCAAAGCTGCGTGTGTGCGAGAGAGTCAAGTCAAGTCAAGTCAAATATTTATTTCCAGATGGTACATTGAATAAGCAATGCATTTGCTTTTTATTCATCAAGCCATCAAGAGTGAGTTTGTGTGTGTGTGAGTGTGTGTGTGTGTGTGTGTGTGTGTGTGTGTGTGTGTGTGTGTGTGTGTGTGTACATGTGTACGTGTGTGTATGTGTGTGTGTGTAAACAGAACAGAACGGAATATTGTTTATTGTCATGGAAGCCTAGAAGGCTTGTAGACGTACACACAAGTAAACAAATTGGTGAAAAACAAAAAAAGTCGTCGATGATCTATGCAATCAAAAACACACTTCGCAAATGGCCTTTGAAGTTATCTCTCTATCTCTCTCTCTGTCTCTCTCTCTCTGTCTGTCTCTTGGGCAATGACAATAAATTGGTCAAAGCGTCAAAGCGTCTCTCTCTCTCTCTCTCTCTCTTCTCTCTCTCTCTCTCTCTCTCTCTCTCTCTCTCTCTCTCTCTCTCTCTCTCTCTCTCTCTGTGTCTGTGTGTGTATGTGTATGTGTGTGTTTCTGTTTATGTGTGTACATGTGCCTGTGTGCGTGCTTACCCACATCCTCACGTGCATGTATATTTAAGTATATGTGCACGCATGCGTGCCTGTCTGTGTGTGCTTATCAGAATGTTGATGTACACATAAACCGTGGCATTTTGTGTTATAAATCGTCTTTTGACTCTCTTCACACATCTATATTTGCACAAACACCAAACTTAAAAACAAGATACACTGCCAACGGCGAACATGGACATACATCACGCTGTTCTTCCTGTGTGTTTGTCGACCAGAACTTAATGTTGTCAGCTAGCTGCAATGCCCGGATGGCACTAGGACTTGATGGCTATGGTTAGGTAAACTGCCACACTGCCGAATGAGGAGACCTAGTGTCTAGTTATGGTGAGTAGTGAAACCAGGCAACACAGTTTGTTTTAATGATAGAGTATTCCGGCCCATTTCATTGTCTGTATAGTTACAGACAGACGAAAATTCAAATTGAGAAGTGATATTTTATATAAATGTAAATATGGTGTATTTTGTGAAAACACCCCACTAGATTTAGAATGGAAGGCAGTACGTGAACTAAGCCAAACATGAAGAAGAAAAGAACCAGACACCCCAGGGAAACACGAACAGATGAGAGCATTGCCGTTAACCTGGTCAATTCCGCTTGCTACTTTAAAAACAGACAGATGTAGTACGCTGATACCAGTTCTCAGTGGATTGACAGGGCTGGGGCACTAGCGTGGCTGTGTGTCTGCTGTACACGATATGCCAACCCCAATGCTGCTGAACTTCACGGTGTTCACTCTTGGCATTTGACTAAAGTTGGTCCAGCAATTCCCTGTGGAAAGAAGTGCAGAAGATCAACACCTTGACAGACTGTCTGAGCTGTGCTAGTTCAGTGGCTCTGTGTTTTATTTCTCTCCAAAGGCTGAACTTTAGTGCTGGATGCAAAAGGGACTAGATGGAGAAGAATTTATAGAGCAGTGAGGATTTCTCATGGATACAAAGTAACTCTCTTGGGACAACATATTTGTTGATGTAGCTGTTCCAAAACAGAGACATCTTCAGATATTTCTTTACTAATTCATTCATCACATAATATATATCATAATAACTTACTACATGTACTGCAATTATCTGGTCTAATAACGAAACAAATGGTGGAGCTGTTATAAAAACAGTTAGCTTACAAGATAGTCTCTTGAGGCAAAACAATGTTTGATTTCATATATATGTTCCAAAACGATGTCACTGTTTTAGCTTTTGAATTTTCGTTCATTTTGAATATCACACAGTATTTAAACTCCTTTACACTTTCTACTTCCCTCGTCTAATATCACTTAGAGTGAACAGACGTTAAATTGAAGACAACAACAACAACAACAATATTCGAACATATTCTGCAATCACATGTGTTGAATCCTTACAGAGTCTGCTCTATGGAAGCGCACCACTTGAGAACACACTCGGGGAAGATGATGCCTGACACAGGGCAGCTAGCTGCAACAACATGGTCTGCAGAGCAACAGCCTCAGCACAGCACAGCACAGCACAGCACAGCACAGCACAGCACAGCACAGCTAGCGAGCGATAACACATAGCGAGATCCATTTTCTACAGCGCATCATTGTTGTGTGATCTGAGCAATAGCGTTAAGACAAAGCAGGAAACACGCATGGCCACAGAGGCAGTTATAGTTGAACTCATAGGACAGGGTAATTTCTAAGGCCACAGAGGCAGTTATAGTTGAACTCATAGGACAGGGTAATTTCTAAGGCCACAGAGGCAGTTATAGTTGAACTCAGGACAGGGTAATTTCTAAGGCCACAGAGGCAGTTATAGTTGAACTCATAGGACAGGGTAATTTCTAAGGCCACAGAGGCAGTTATAGTTGAACTCATAGGACAGGGTAATTTCTAAGGCCACAGAGGCAGTTATAGTTGAACTCATAGGACAGGGTAATTTCTAAGGCCACAGAGGCAGTTATAGTTGAACTCATAGGACAGGGTAATTTCTAAGGCCACAGAGGCAGTTATAGTTGAACTCATAGGACAGGGTAATTTCTAAGGCCACAGAGGCAGTTATAGTTGAACTCATAGGACAGGGTAATTTCTAAGGCCACAGAGGCAGTTATAGTTGAACTCATAGGACAGGGTAATTTCTAAGGCCACAGAGGCAGTTATAGTTGAACTCATAGGACAGGGTAATTTCTAAGGCCACAGAGGCAGTTATAGTTGAACTCATAGGACAGGGTAATTTCTAAGGCCACAGAGGCAGTTATAGTTGAACTCATAGGACAGGGTAATTTCTAAGGCCACAAGGCAGTTATAGTTGAACTCATAGGACAGGGTAATTTCTAAGGCCACAGAGGCAGTTATAGTTGAACTCATAGGACAGGGTAATTTCTAAGGCCACAGAGGCAGTTATAGTTGAACTCATAGGACAGGGTAATTTCTAAGGCCACAGAGGCAGTTATAGTTGAACTCATAGAACAGGGTAATTTCTAAGGCCACAGAGGCAGTTATAGTTGAACTCATAGGACAGGGTAATTTCTAAAAAATTGTGGCACCTGTCAGTATCATACATGACAGTAATTGTTGCTGTTGTTTTTTTTCAACAAAAGAAATAAAATCGCTCTTAAACATATCTTTTAATATTTCTGGCATGAATCTCTCTCTCTCTCTCTCTCTCTCTCTCTCTCTCTCTCTCTCTCTCCTCCTCTCTCCTCCTCTCTCTCTCTCTCTCTCTCTCTCTCTCTCTCTCTCTCTCTCTCTCTCTCTCTCTCTGCGATTGCATGTATGCACACATGTAAACTACTTTGTATCTATCTATTTATCTAGATAGACAGATAGATAGATAGATAGATAGATAGATAAATAGATAGATAGATAAATAGATAGATAGATTGATAGATAGATAGGTAGATAGATAGATAGATAGGTAGATAAATAGATAGATAGATAGATAGATAGATAGATAGATAGATAGATAGATAGATAGATAGATAGATAGATAGATAGATAGATAGATAGATAGATAGATAGATAGATAGATAGATAGATAGATAGATAGAAGATCTGGTTTAAACTGTTCTCTAGTACCTGCCTTGCTGTCAACACGTGTTCAGACACATATTACAAAGGATGGGTCAAAAATAGAAACAAAAATCGTGTGCTTTGAAACAATGTCCACAAAAACCGACAGCAAGTCACAGCCCTGTTCTGTGATGGGGTTTTCTATTCCCGTCTACAGCAAAACGGGAACTTAGGGAAAACCACTCATTTCTTTTGTTTGCTAACAAAGTGTATTGTGAAACTTAAAAAAGGAAGAACAAAAAGCAAAAACTACCACAAGAAAGAAAGAAACTAAAAAAATGAAAATAAAGGAAGAAAAGAGGGAGGAAAGAAAAAAGTAAGGGAAGACAGAAAGAAAGAAAAGACAAAGAAAGTAAAAACGCAAGAACGAAAACCCGAAAATAAACAAAAACAGAATCTCCAAATTAAAAAAAACAACAATAACAAACAATCAAAATGAAAAAAAACAAAAAAAACAATACAAAACAAAAAGAATGAAAGAAACAATTACACAAACAAACAAGCAAAAAACCACAAAAAAACAATAAACAAAAAAGAAACAAGCAAAAATATTGACAGAGTTCAAGAATTAGAAAATCTAAAAACCTAACAGAAAAAAAGAAAGAAGGATAACGAACAGACACATGGACGGAAAGCAAACAACAAATGAAGAAAGAAATGGAAACAAGCCGGGGATAATAAGGTTTACGACCACAAAATGTGAAAAGTAACGTAAATTATCAAACTTGGTGGACTTCTCTCTCTCTCTCTCTCTCTCTCTCTCTCTCTCTCTCTCTCTCTCTCTCTCTCTCTCTCTCTCTCTCTCTCTATTTTATTATATATATATATATATATATATATATATATATATATATATATTATATGGTTTAAATTACTACAAATGAATAATGAACGGTTACCATATAAGGCGTATCAAATGCTGTTGCAGCTAGACAATTCCGGAAAACAGTGCTGGGTTTCGAAAATAAGAGAAATCTTATGCTTAACTAGATTTAACATTGTTTGGTTGCAACAGGGTGTTGGGGATGTGAAAAAGTTTTTAAGCATATTTAAACAGAGGCTCATCGATATATTTATTCAAGAATGGTCAGGAACTATAAGAGATCGAGATAGATATCAACCATATAGATCATTTTAAAACTATATTCGTAAAAGAAAGTTATGTTCTAGATATGGAAAATTATTGTTTTCGTGTTGCCATCACGCAGTTGAGGTTTAATGTACTCCCACTTAATAACAATGTACATCGCTATAGCGAATCTATTCATGATAAATTCTGTCCATTTTGTAAAAATCAGATCGAAAACGAAAAACATTTTGTGTTATTTTGTGCTACGTTTGAAGATTTAAGGGTCAAATTTCTAAAAGAGTCAAAAGAACTTCCTCTGCACATGTTACTTAGAGCCACTGATCCTATCCACAGATACAATTTATCTAGATATGTGTTTCATGCAAGCAATAGGCGGAAGAAAATACTTTAAGTCTACAAGGTAACCAATCCTATGATGTACGTCTGTTAAACCACTTAAACATTTTCACCTTTGTTTATATCACGTATTATCAAGAATTCGTGGCATAACATGATCATGATTTTCTGTATCTCCCCCTTTTATACTAATGTCTATGACTAATCATTTCAGTATATGTGAAATGTAAACTGTGATTTGACAACTATCCTTATAATTTGTACCGTAGTAGGTATGAGATGTATATGATTTTCAGGTAACCAATGATTATAGAATATAGATAGGTGCTGCTAAATAAGACATTTTCCTATTTTCTTTTCTATATTGTATTGTGGCCTAAGGCCAATGTGCAATTAAATCATTTCAGAGTTTCAGAGAGAGTTTCTCACTCTCTCTCTGAAACACTTTATTGAAAAACTGCTACAATTTGATATACTCAATATGGATGATTTTTCTTAGCATCTTCTCTCTATGATTGGGTTATGGTTGATTTAAGGTTTATAATCATGTAATTTTCTTCTGTATTCAATCATAAATTGTATTGACATCATCTTTTGTATGAGTTCGCTATATATATTTGTGTGTATTTCTTCTTTAATCAGTCATAAATCATTATTTGTTTGTGCATTTGCTTTGCCAGTGATATGAATGAACTCACTGTTCCACCCTGAGCCCAACAAATGTATTGTGGTCCAAGGCCAATGTACATTAAATCATTTCAGAGTTCAGAGTTCAGAGTTCGTTCTCTCTCTCTCTCTCTCTCTCTCTCTCTCTCTCTCTCTCTCTCTCTCTCTCTCTCTCTCTTTTCTTTCTCTCTCTCTCTATCTCTCTGTCTGTCTGTCTGCTCTCTCTTCTCTCTACTCCTCTCTCACTTCTCACTCTCTCTCCTCTCTCTCTCTCCTCTCTCTCTTTCTTTCTTTCTCTCCATCTCTGTCATGGGGACTGGATGCAAAAAAACATTGGTGCTTACTTATTATCCTCGAAATAAAAGGATTTGATTTGATTTGGTTTGATGTCTCTCTCTTCTCTCTCCACACACACTCTCTCTCTCTCTCTCTCTCTCTCTCTCTCTCACACACACTCTCTCTCTCTCTCTCTCTCTCTCTCTCTCTCTCTCTCTCTCTCACAACACCTCTCTCTCTCTCTCTCTTCATTTATTCAGAAGTTTACAGAGGCACATTCACACCTGCAGAGGAGAAGGGGGGGGGGGGGGGGGGGGGGGGGGGGACGACCTAGTGGTTAGAACATTACGCTCGTGATGTACGGGACTGTGGTCGAACCCCTGCCGAGGCCCCTGTGGGAGAGATTGGTTTTCTCCCAGGAATTAGCGCCACTACTGCTCGTTTTCCCGGAAAGTAATGCAGACGAGAGCATAATTCTAGGTCTCGTGTGCAAACGCACACAACACATTTAGTGTACATATTAAAGCCTGTTTCGTCTTTTGCAAGAATAGGCCAACTCCCCACCACCACCAAAAAAAAACAACAACAAACACCATCCTTCCCCCAAAAAATCCTGTTCTCCCTTGTGTTCTGTCTACATATCATCCCGGAAGTCAGAATGCAGATACCTCATCGGTAGGCTGATGGGTGTATACGCGAAATCTCGCCACTGGTGAATCTGGGGGTTGGGGTCAAGGAGGGAAAAGACAGAGTGCAGAAGTCGTTGGTGTTTAGAGGTATCACAACACAGACATCGTTAAGCTCATCAATAAAAACCGAACCTATTTCTTGCATTTTTACATGCATGACATTGTGTGTGTTTGTGTGTGTGTGTGTGTGTAAGTGTGTGTGTGTGTGTGTGGGGGGGGGTGTTTGTAAGTGTATGTGTGTGTAAGTGTATATGTGTGTGTGTGTGTGTGCAAGTGTGTGTGTGTAAGTGTGTGTGTGTGTTATGAGAGTATGTATGTATGTCATGAGTGTGTCTGTGTGTGTTATGGGTGTGTATGTGGAAGTGTGTGTGTAGTTGCAATGCTGTGGAGTAAGGAAATCCCACTAGCATGTACCTCCATGCCTTATGCAGCGACAGAAAGCTGATAATGGGGTAGACTACGTCATTCCAGACATTCCCAGGCGCTATGGTCGCAGAACGAAGTTTTGCACTTTCATGTCCATTAGTGGCATCCATTTTATGAGGCAGACCCGGGTTAGAAAAAAGTTGTTGTTGTCGTTTTTCATGTAAGCGAAAACTGCGTTATTGGATATAAAGAAGTCGAGAGAAACCGTAAGCTCTCTGTATCTGTCTCTGTCTGTCTGTCTGTCTGTCTGTCTGTCTGTCTGTCTGTCTCTCTCTCTCTCTCTCTCTCTCTCTCTCTCTCTCTCTCTCTCTCTATATATATATATATATATAATAATATTATATATATATATATATATATATATATTATACACACGTTGATGTCAACTTTGGAACCCCTTTTGCTATAAAGACCGTTTGCTTTGTCTGACTTGACTTGAGTTTCCACTGCTGGATGGGCCATACCAGAGGTCTTGGTGGTGGCTTTGTTCACCATCCTTGCTATCTGACAGAGAAACACCTCTCTAAGATGCACAGGTGAGTTTGCTCTTACAGGTATAATATAATAATCCTGCGTCCCCTAAAACTCGATAGTAAGAAAAGAAACAAATAATACTGTAAAATATTGTCGCAAAATGAAAAGGTAAATGAAAGAGATATAGTATGAACTCTTTTTGCTCACATGTCTTGTGGTATGAACTTTTGTTCGACTACAGTTAATGTTTTATCATTTAAAACTATATATGACAGCCATTGGCATCAGTGATTCAGGTTTCCAATGACCTTGAAGTCATGTCCGTGAATTTTAATCTCACTGGAGGTTGGTAGATTGTGTGTGGGTGTTTTTACAATCTACCCGTCTCGCTTTGTGTACAGGTCAGACTCTAGTTCATTCCACTCCGTGCATGCATACACAAACAAGAACGTGTCCAGGCTAAAGAGTGGGGTGGAGCGTGTCTGCGGAGTAACAAGGAATTATGCCCTGAAAATAATGTGTTTGACCGTGACCTTCCCTCAGCAGCAGCATCAGTTTTCACTGCCCTGTCTCTACCTCAGCCTCTTGCAGGCACCTGTCGCTCGGCGCATCTTTCTCTCAGACACACCAGGTCCGTTCCACAGTCCTTCACACTTGGGCAACTCAGACTCCTGTACTTCTAGTCATTCTCTCCAGTTTCCATTACGGGATAAATGTCTTTTTTCTGGTTTTTTGGTGTATTTTCTCGTCACAAAACTTGTGGTTGGGAAACAAAAATCGAGCAATTTTCCAAAATGGCACAGAAACAAAGCATTAAAATACACGATAACAAGTCGATGAGAAAAGTTCAAAAATACTAGCACAAATAAACGAACATAATTAAAAATCAAACAAACAGGAAGATGCAAAGAAGAGTTAAAAGAAGGGAGGCGGATTCAGTTTTTAGAAAACCCAATAGAATGGCATAATTTCAACAAAGCGTAAACACCCACATGGCAAACAGGGATAAACAACGGAATTTCTAGCTATTAAAACACGAGGTAACATCTGTGTCACCCGAAACAAATAGAAATAAATATAATCTGCCTGCCTGCATGCCTGTCTGTCTGTCGTCTGTCTGTCTGTCTGATAAGAATAGAACTAGCACAACAATGAATACAAATGCCAGTATTAACAAGCATAATTATTCAAGCAAACTAAACAAACAAACAAAGCAAGACCATATGGCACACCTGCGTCACCACAAAAAACATTCCGGAAAATAATATTACACATTATGTTTGAAGCATCCAGACTGGTGCAGAGGTCTATGTGAACCCAGTCTACAATGATTTTAAACTGAGATCAAATTTTTGTTAGGACACATCAAGACAAAAACTTGTCAATGTGTGTGTGTGTGTGTGTGTGTTTATGTGTGTGTGTGTGTGTGTGTGTGTGTGTGTGTGTTGTGTGTGTGTGTGGTGTGTGTGTGTGTGTGTTATGTGTGTGTGTGTGTGTGTGTGTGTGTGTGTGTGTGTGTGTGTGTGTGTGTGTGTGTGTGTGTGATAGAGCGAATAACCGAATGTTTTGCGCCTGAAGGCTTATCCACTGGAGAGGCAAGTCAGCTCTGATCAAAGGTATATTTAGAACCTTGTGTGGACACCCCTAGAAACACAACTTGGTTCTTCAGAGTCATCATGGGACAAAAGGCACGGGAGATAATCACTGTTTCCCGGCCAGTCTGATTTCATGCCCCACACCACACACAGGTCTAATGGGGTGCAAACACGATACACGTTTAGAGTGATGCTCTCTCCTCTCATCCTGCTCAGTGAACTGGACACACACAAAGCTACACTGTGATGATGTACTTGAAGACACTTCTCATAGAAGTCTGAATTGATTTTGCCCGACTGTTTGCTTGTTTTTTCCCCTTATTTCTTTGATTTTTTAAAATTAACAATGTCGTTTTATCTGTGTATTGTGTCTTTGTGTTTTTATGTGTTTATACAGATAATACTCTTAGACGTGCATACGCATACATACACATAAACGTGTATAAGTAAACACACTTATACACCCATATTTACATGTACACATGTAGCACTCACGCGCACCCGCGCGCGCACGCACACACAGACACACAGACACACATACACACACACACGCATACACACACACGCGCGCGCACAAACACACAGACACACATACACACACACACGCACACACACACACACACACCGCGCCACAAACACACACACACACACACACACACACACACACACACACACGGTGGTCTAGAGGTACACCACCTGTGTTGACAGCGAACAGTCCGAGTTTTCTCCCCGTTTGTGCCAGAAACACTCCCCCCATCAACCAGACTGAGTGGTGGTCTGGGTGCTAGTCTTTCGGGTGAGACGATAAACAGGTGTGCCTTGTGCAAAACGTATTCAACACTCCTGAAAGAACCTATTTCAGCAAGAGAGTTACCCCTGGAAAAACGTGTATAAGCAACACTGTTAGGAAAAGAAATACATATATAATATGCAGCGT
>CM054134.1:126456200-126478700 GCA_028751875.1 Rapana venosa
GAAAGAAAGCTTGGGAAGGTGAAAGAACACCTGGGTGGAGGGGGGAGGACATTAGAGAACTGTATGATGGAGGGGGGGAGGGGGAGTTTAGAGAACTGCAGACTAGCTAGGAGAGGGGAGGGAGGGGGTCAGAGAACTGCAGATGTGGTGATGGGGGTGATATGGGGCGGAGTGAGGGTGACAGGTTCCATTTAGATTGCAAAGGAGCAACAACTCCCCACAGCTCACAGATGAGGTCAGGTGCAGTTTGTATTGCTTCAGTGGCAATCCGTGTGTCGTCTGCTTCTCTCCTGTGTGTCTATCTTGTCTTCAATGGATGTTCTATCCATCAGTCAGCCACTCTGTTTGTCAAACGGCTTCAGAGTTGTTTCCTGTTGGACTTGTGTCCCCTCTAGCTTTTTTTATAATCGATTCCAAAATTCGTTTTGTCGGTTTGCTTGCAAAAAACTTGAAAACAGAAAAAGACCAGAACAAAAAACATGATTAAACATGAAAAGAGATGAGGACACGGGAGAAAAAAGCTGACTGAACAAAAACAAAGAAAGGAAGAGCAGAAAAACAGAAATATCAAAGAGGATTTTTTAAAAAGCAAGTGGCAGACAGCAATACTCTGCAAACAAAGAGAAACTAAGCGAAGAAACTGATGATCTTTGAAACTCTGTTTCAAAAGGAAAAGAAACACCTACAGGGACAGTTCCAGATAGAAAATAGTTGTTTAAGTAGCTAGCTACATTTTTGCTTTGTCCTGTCTTACTGCGTGGTTTACAAATGAACCCTTTATCTACCACACTTCTTGATCAACATAGATTGCTGCTTGTTTGAACACCCACGTTAGGTTGCTACAAAGATAAGGTGCTGTTTGGTGTTCCTGCTTTGTTGACCTGCTTCTTCAGCATAATATTGTCAGCATATGGTTTATAATGGATGCTTCTGACATTTAACAAATCACACAATCCTTGAACAAGAATTGGTACAGAAAAGATAGTCGTTTATTTTCATGCGCACAACATGCACAATCACACAGACACACACAGACACACACACAACACACACCCACACACAGACATACACACAAAGACATACACACACGCACGCACGCACACACACACACACACACACACGCAAGCACGAACACACACACGCGCACGCACAAACACACACACTGCTGACAGTGAACAGCAGTGGGTAAGAAGAAAACCACTACAGCTGCAGGCCATCTTCACACAGGGGGGAGGTCAGGAGGGGGGTGAGAGGAGGAGAGGGAGGAGGGGGGTGAGAGGAGGAGAGGGAGGAGGGGGGTGAGAGGAGGAGAGGGAGGAGGGGGGTGAGAGGAGGAGCAGGAGGAGGTGGGTGAGAGGAGGAGGTGGGTGAGGGGGTCGGAATGACAACATGTGAAGGTGGAATTGGTGATGACAGTGGTGAGGACGGGACTTTGAAAAAAGATGGTCACTTTCTCTGCAGGCAAAGACTAGGCTAGGCAAGGGACATGTTTAACACTGGGTCAGTAGTACACGCTCTGCATGTCTGTTGGGTTTTGTTGTTGTTGTTTGTCAATACAGTCAGTCAGGCCACCGTCCAGTCAGCCAGTTGACTTGTCAGTCAGTTAGTCAGTCAGTCAATCAGTCGGTCAATCAATTAGCCATCCAGCCATTCAATGGATTTGTCAGTCAGTCGTTTAATAAGTCAGTTAATAAACCGGCAACCCAGACAGTCAGTTGACTTGCCAGTCACTCACTCACGCAGACAGCTATTCAGCCAGAACATTAGTCAGTTAGCTGACTGATCAGTCAGTAAATCAGCCAATTCGATATCCAGTCAGGCAGTCAGTGGATCAGGTCGTCAGCCAGTCAGCTAGCCAGCCTTTCAGCCAGTTAGCCAGACAGCGATGTCACCCACAGCACACTGTTTCTGTCATGACCTGGGCTGTTGTCCCCCTTTGTTTTACCTCCCCCTCCTCCTCCTCTGCAGCTTGTACAAGCTCGTGCACAATAAGAGACTGCACTACAGAGAGACAGACCAAACAAAGAGGCATAACCCATCCCTGAAGATAAGAAAGGTTACTTGACGAATAAAACCATACACACGCAAAGAACAGACAGGAATGGACAATCAGACGAGTCGTTTACACAAGCAGAATGAGATGACCAGCGAAACCCTCGTAGAAAACATGCCCATGGCCATTTCGTGTTTCATCTCAGATTAGCCTGTTTCCTTCCAATACCCATTCGACTTTTGCCTGTTGAAAGTGTTTTCCTATATATTATTTCATATATTATGTTGTTGTGGGTTATTTGTTCACTTTGTTTATGTCTGCTCTGTTTTACTAAGAAACAGAAAGATTATTGATTGTTCTAATTGGCATGATTTTACAAATAAGAAACATTAATTTATTTATTTGTGCGCGCTCGCACACACACACACACACACACACACTCACTCACACACACACACACACACACACGCACGCACGCACGCACACACACACACACACAACACACACACACACACACACACACCCACACACACACACACACACACAAACACACAGAGTTCAATTTCAGAGTCGGTTATTAACGAACAACTTTAAGTGAGAGAACTCCTTTGAAATTTAACTTTTACATTTCAATGTCAAACTGCTCTCTGTGGACACTGAATGTCAAGCAAAATTTAAAGAAACCAAACGTGTTTCCTGATTTGTTGTTGTTCTGTTGGAATGTGAAATGTAAAAACAAAATTAGCACTAATTCCCGACATATGAATAATATTCAAAGTCCACTGGAATATCTGCAAAGAAAACAAGTTTCTTTGATCAAGAACAAAAACAGGAAAACAAAGCTAACTGGATACCACAAAACAACAAACACACAAAACAAAGCTAACTGGATACCACAAAACAACAAACAAACAAAAAACAAAGTGAACTGGATATCACAAAACAACAAACAAACAAAAACAAAGCTAACTGGATACCACAAAACAACAAACACACAAAAACAAAGTGAACTGGATACCACAAAACAACAAACAAACAAAAACAAAGCTAACTGGATACCACAAAACAACAAACAAACAAAAACAAAGTGAACTGGATACCACAAAACAACAAACAAACAAAAACAAAGCTAACTGGATACCACAAAACAACAAACAAACAAAAACAAAGTGAACTGGATACCACAAAACAACAAACAAACAAAACAAAGCAAAAACGTTAGAGTGAAGAAAAGGCAACTGAAAAGAGAAAACAAGAAAATGCAGAAAAAGTACGGGGTTAGAGAAAGTGATTTCTAGAAGAAAAAGAAAAGCTCAAATAACAATCCGATATGCAGCAAAGTTTTCAAACAATCCCTCGGCACATATTTTTCACCTCTACATACCATAACCTCTTATTCATCTTTTCAAGATATTTTGTTTGTTCAGATTTGTCAGCCGTTTTTTTTTCTCATGAAGTGTGTCATGAGTGTTCTGCTATGTACATTTCAGATACAACAAACGACACAGTCCACGCTAGAAGTCTAGCTAACGAAACAAGACTTATAACTAGTTCTCTGTGTACGTCTCTGTCTGTGTCTGTATGTCTGTCTGTCTCTGTCTGTCTGTCTATCTGTCTCTCAAGCTCTATCTCTCTCTTTCTCTCTCTTTCTCTTTCTCTCTCTGTGTCTCTGTCTGTCTGTCTCTCTTTCTTTCTGTCTATCTCTCTCTGTCTCTGTCTGTCTGTCTGTCTCTCTGTCTCTGTCTCTGTCTCTCTCTCTTTCTCTCTCTCTGTGTCTCTGTCTGTCTGTCTCTCTTTCTTTCTGTCTATCTTCTCTCTGTCTCTGTCTGTCTGTCTGTCTGTCTCTCTCTGTCTCTTTCTTCTGTACTCGTCTCTGTCATGTCTGTCTGTCTGTCTGTCTGTCTGTCTTCTCTCTCTCTCTCTCTCTTCCTCTCTCTCTCACTCTCTCTCTCATCCTCTCTCTCTCTCTCTCTCTCTCTCTCATCTCTCTCTCTCTCTGACAGAGGCTTGCTACAAAGCGACGAAGCAGACAGACTGAGTGAGGCAGGCTGACAGTGAAAGTCACGGGGTGAGCAGACAACTGGCACAGCTGAAGGCTGCACCCAAGGCAGACTGAGGAAGAGGAGAAGAAGGAAGAGGAGGAGGAGAAGAAGGAAGAGGAGGAGAAGAAGGAAGAGGAGGAGGAGAAGAAGGAAGAGGAGGAGGAGGAGAAGAAGGAGGAGGAGGAGGAGAAGGAAGAGGGAGGAGAAGAAGAAGGAAGAGGAGGAGGAGAAGGAAGAGAGGAGAGAAGGAAGGGGAGGAGGAGAAGGAGGAGGAGGATGGGGAGAAAGAAGGAGGAGAGAAGGAGAAGGAAGAGGTGGAGAATGAGTAAGAGAAGGAAGAGAGGAGGAGAAGAAGGAGGAGGAGAAGACGAGAAGAAGAAGGAAGAGGAGAAGGAAGAGGAGGAGAAGGACGAGAAGAAGAAGGAGAGGAGGAGGAGTAGAAGCAGGAAGAGGAGCAGGAGGAGGAGAAAAGGAGGAGAAGGAAGGGGAGGAAGAGGAAGCAGAAAGAAGATGATGAGAATGAAGAAGAGGAAAGTGAGGATAACAAGACGGCCAGACTGACAGAAACGGGAATGTAAACAAGAGGGGGGGGAGGGTGAGGGAGGATGGGCAGAATGGTGATTTTTTCCAAATTTAAATTGTCAGGGAAAGTGCTTGATGCTTTTTTCATACGGCGGTTAGTTAAAGGGCGTCTGGACTCGCTCATTGCAGCCTATCAACTGTCCTTTTGTCGATTTTTTCCTTCTTGGGCCCTTCTCTCCTTTTTTTTTCCAAAAAGATTAAAATAGCTTTCCTCTTGTGCCAAAGTCGGATGCGCGGGCCCTGATTGTCAGGCGCTTAACAGCAGCGTGATGCATTTTCGCTCATTGCAACAACCCCAATTTACTGTCTGAGCGTTCCCCGCGAGGTGTCTTTTGTCTTTTATTTTTCACTGTGTCCCGTTGGGTTTACTGACCCCCAACCTCTCTCCCTCCCCCCCCCCTCCCCCCCCATTCTCTCTATCTCTCTCTCTCTCTCTCTCTCTCTCTCTCTCTCCTTTTCCTCTCTCTCCCCTCCTTTTCTCCTCTCTCTCGCTTTCCAAATTTCATTCATCCTAAATTTTAAATTTTTTTAAAAACACTATAGCAAAATATAGATGACACAAATCTAAAGGAAAACCAACAACCATAAAAAAAAAAAACCAAAAATACAAAAAAAAGAAAGAATGGAGATAAGAAAGCTGAAAGGGAAAAGAGGGGAAGGGGGGAGGAGGGGGCCCTATAAAGAAAAACAGAAAAACAAAAGAAAGACGACAGAAAAACAACAAAAGCAACAGAAAAAAACAGAAGACAGACAAAAGTTACAAAGAAGACAGACGAAAACAACAGAAAAACAGACAAAAGTACAACAGAAAGACAGACAGAAAAACAACAGAAAGACAGACAGAAAAACAACAGAAAGACAGACAAAGCCTGAACGAGTCATTGTTAGTACGCTGCATAGAGTCGGGAGGTATTCAAAAATTAAAAAAACATGCGGAAAATAACCTCAAAACTGGCTTGTCTTTGATCACAGAAATATCACACCCAAAGAGAAAAAAACACAGAATCAGACAGCATAGGCAGCACACGACCACAAGGACAAAAGAGTATTTCAGTAAAAAAAATACATGTAAAAAAATACTTAGACACTGAAGAAAACAACAAATAGAACAGAGAAGTAATGATCACGGTCACAATGGAAAAAAAGTATTTCGTTAAAAAAAAAAGTAAAAATACACTAAGACACTTTAAAAACAAAGCAAATAGACCAGACATTTGAGGAAAAAAGTTTATTCCTAACACAAAAAGAACAAACCCCTAAAATGTCAAAAAGAAAGACCCCCCCCCCCCCCCCCGAACGATCAAATTAGCTCAGGCCTAGGCAAACAGCACTGAAAGTGCACTGCCAGAACATAGCACTTGTCCCTACGGTCACTGAGTGCACAATGATCCTGTGGGGTTCATCAACATGCTTTCCAGAACTATGCAGACCAGCATGCCTACAGAGAGAGAGAGAAAGAGAGAGAGAGATAGAGAGAGAGAGAGAGAGAGAGAGAGAGAGAGAGGAGAGAGAGGCAGACAGACAGAGAGACAGACAGAGAGACAGAGAGACAGACAGACAGAGACAGGCAGAGAGACAGAGAGAAAATTTAATTGAACTGAATTGAATTGTATTGCCTTTAAGCTATACAGGCCATACAGCAAGCGCTGGTATTACATGGGCTTCGACACGATGTCTATCACTGACATGGAAACCACAGCAATGGCAAAGAGACAGACAGACAGACAGACAGACAGACAGACACAGAGAGAGAGAGAGGGGAAAGAGAGAGAGAGAGAGAGAGAGAGAGGAGAGAGAGAGAGTGAGGAGAGAGGAGAGAGAGAGAGAGAGAGATGAGAGAAGAGAGGAGAGAGAGAGAGAGAGAGAGAGAGAATTTGTTTCACGAGGGCAAACATCATCTGGCATACGGTGCAAAGCTGGTCTTATCAATTCTGTTCATGTTTCCTTTCTTCTCTGGCTCTTTGTCCATTCGGAATTTTTCAGCCATGAACCATGTGATCACATTATTATCATGGTTATTTTCAATGATTTTTTTTGTCTACAGGGAAACATATTTGCACATGAATTACAAGAGTGTCGGTCATTTGAACTGGAGCATAGTAACATTTCCCGCCCCTCCCTCTTCCCTTCTTTCAGACACTCCCCCTGTAATCTGGATTGCTGTGTTTGGCTCAATCCATAATGTGTTCTTTGAGGGCGCCGCTGCCACTGACACACTGTGGGAATCAAAGTACTGATGCGATTAGCTGCTGTCAGCTGCTGATGCCTTGTCAGCTGTGGTTTTTATCATCCATTTTCTATTCCGTGTACCTGCCTGTCCTCATCTTTTGCCGCCCAGTTTCTTTTTCTTTGTTTTCCCAATTCTTTTTCTTCTCCTCCTCTTCCTTTTCCTCCGCATCTTCCCTCTCCTCTTCTTCGTTTCTTCCTCCTCTTCTTCTTCCTCCTCACTTTTCTTCCTTTCTCTCTCTCTCTCTCTTCTTCCTCTCTCTCTCCTCTCTTCTTCTCGTCTCTCCCTCCTCCTTCTTCTCCTCCTCCTCTTTTCTTCCCTCTCTCTCTCTCTCTCTCTCTCCCCTCCTCTCTCTCCTCCTCTCTCTCTCTCTCTCTTCTTTCCAAATCTCATTCATCCTAATTTAAATTTAAATCACCAGGATAGCAAAAGTTATCGAACACAAAATCTAAAAAGAAACCAACAACTAAAACAAAACCCACAAAAATACAAAAAAGATAAAAGAATGGGAGATAAGATAAGAAAGAAGGGAGAAGGAAGGAGAGGAACCATAGAAAGACAGAAAGTTACAACAGAGAGACAGACAGAAAAACAACAGAAAGACAGACAAACCTGAACGAGTCAATGTTAGTACAGCTGCAAGAGTCAGAGTATTCAAAATAAAAAATAAAAAAAAATCGGAAAATAACCTCAAAACTGGCTTGTCTTTGATCACAGAAATATCCCACCCAAAGAGAAAAAAACACAGAATCAGACAGCATAGGCAGCACACGACCACAAGGACAAAAGAGTGTTTCAGTGAAAGAAATACATGTAAAAAAAAAAATACACTAAGACACTGAAAAACAACAACAAATAGAACAGAGAAGTAATGATCACGGTCACAATGGAAAAAAGTATTTCGTTAAAAAAAAAAGTAAAAATACACTAAGGACACTTTAAAAACAAAGCAAATAGACCAGACATTTGAGGAAAAAAGTTTATTCCTAACACAAAAGAAAAAACCCCTAAATGTCAAAAAGAAAGACCCCCCCCCCCCCCCCCCCCCCCTCCGAACGATCAAATTAGCTCAGGCCTAGGCAACAGCAACTGAAAGTGCACTGCCAGCACATAGCACTTGTCCCTACGGTCACTGAGTGCACAATGATCCTGTGGGGTTCATCAACATGCTTTCCAGAAACTATGCAGACCAGCATGCCTACAGAGAGAGAGAAAGAGAGAGAGAGAGAGAAGAGAGGAGAGAGAGAGAGAGAGAGAGAGGAGACAGACAGAGAGACAGACAGAGAGACAGAGAGACAGACAGACAGAGACAGCAGAGAGACACGACGAGAAAATTTAATTGAACTGAATTGAATTGTATTGCCTTTAAGCTATACAGGCCATACAGCAAGCGCTGGTATTACATGGGCTTCGACACGATGTCTATCACTGACATGGAAACCACAGCAATGGCAAAGAGACAGACAGACAGACAGACACAGAGAGAGAGAGAGAGAGGAGAGGAGAGAGAGAAGAGAAGAGAGAGGAGAGAGAGAGAGAGAGAGAGAGAGAGAGAGAGAGAGAGAGAGAGAGAGAGAGAGAGAATTTGTTTCACGAGGGCAAACATCATCTGGCATACGGTGCAAAGCTGGTCTTATCAATTCTGTCCATGTTTCCTTTCTTCTCTGGCTCTTTGTCCATTCGGAATTTTTCAGCCATGAACCATGTGATCACATTATTATCATGGTTATTTTCAATGATTTTTTTTGTCTACAGGGAAACATATTTGCACATGAATTACAAGAGTGTCGGTCATTTGAACTGGAGCATAGTAACATTTCCCGCCCCTCCCTCTTCCCTTCTTTCAGACACTCCCCCTGTAATCTGGATTGCTGTGTTTGGCTCAATCCATAATGTGTTCTTTGAGGGCGCCGCTGCCACTGACGCACTGTGGGAATCAAAGTACTGATGCGATTAGCTGCTGTCAGCTGCTGATGCCTTGTCAGCTGTGGTTTTTATCATCCATTTTCTATTCCGTGTACCTGCCTGTCCTCATCTTTTGCCGCCCAGTTTCTTTTTCTTTGTTTTCCCAATTCTTTTTCTTCTCCTCCTCTCCTTTTCCTCCGCATCTTCCTCCTCCTCCTTCTTCTTCGTCTTCTTCCCCTGCTCCTTCTTCCCTCCTCCTACTTTGTCTTCCTCTTCTCTCTCTCTCTCTCTCTCTCTCTCTCTCTCTCTCTCTCTCTCTCTCTCTCTCTCTCTCTCTCTCTCTCTCTCTCTCTCTTCTCTCTCTCTCCCTCCTCCTCTCTCTCTTCTCTCTGTCTATACTCTCTACGTCTCTCTCTTTATTTCTGTCTCTGTCTGTCTGTCTCTCTGTCTGTCTCTCTGTCTGTCTGTCTCTCTCCCTCTCTGTGTCTCTTTCCAGTAACAAAACCCCTCTTCACCATCAAATTCATCATGCCTATCCTATGTTCGGCTTTCCTGCTTGTTTTGCTATTTGGCCATCGCTTTCCTCCTTATCCTGCTATTGTCCTTGCTGTTGCTGTCTGTTCGTGGTGGTTGTGGTCGCTGCTGTGGCAGATAATAATAATAATAATAATAATAATAATAATAATAATAATAATAATAATAATAATAATAATAATAATGTATGGAATTTATATAGCGCTGAATCTTGTAAAGCAACAAATCAAAGCGCTCAAATGGAATTATTGCATTGTGTTCTATCAGTATTTTTGTCAGTCTGTTTTTATTTCTTACATGCTTGTGTGCTTTCTTTTTTTGCTGATGTTTTAGTGTTTGTTTGTTTGTTTCAAAGGAAACAATTTCGTTATCTATGATAGATAATAGAAAAATGTCAACACAAAACGGAAAAAAGCGCAACATGTTTTTTGATTCGTCTACGGTCGATATTGCGAGAGAACGTGACAAGCTGTTGTACAATCAAAGCCACTTCAAAAGAGCAAAAAAAAACCATGAACAGAAAGGGGTTTTTGTTTTCTAACACTAACACGCACACACACACACACACAACACACACACACACACACACACACACACACACACACACCACACACACACACACACACACACACACACACACACACACACATACACGCACGCACGCACGCACGCACACTCGGAGGACGGGATAGCCTGGTGGTACAGTGATGTATTTTGTGACCTGCTGACCCGAGTTCGATTCTCTTTCAAGAGGATTTTTCCTCTGGAGTTAACATCACTGCCGACTGCACTCTCTCCAAAAGTCCTTCGGATGAGACTATAAACCGAGGTCCTGTGTGCGAACGCACGCAGAATATCTTGCGCACACGTTAAAACCTGTTCTGCTTTTCGGAAGAGTAGGCCATTGTGTGCAAGTGGAAACGGATGATAAAATTTACAAAACTGCATACACACGGGGACTAGATGAAAGAGCACATGAGGGCTCATTCCATTACCCTCAAAATAAAAGAATAAATTAAGAAATAAAGAAATAAACACACAAACCATCCTTTTTTCCGTTGCTTTGTATAGAGCACTTGCGTTAAGCCTCAACATTTTGTCCTCTGTTACGAAGCTGACATAATTATCAGATAGCGGCTACTTAGCTCTTTTTTAAAACTCTACAACACAGTAATGGGTCTTGGGAAATCTCTGATCAAAGTGTTTTGTTCCTTCTTTGCAACCACTCCAAGAACCAGCACAAAAGGAAGGATGCGGTTTGCTGCATGGAAGAATGCAAAGCGATCATGCCACGCGAAATGTGTGAAATAAAACGCTTCCTAGCGAAACGCTGGCTCTTGTCGTCTTAACACTGCTGCTTCCACTCCGCTCTGCTAGTATTTCAGGGTCTCAGTGCTGTTATTTGTTGTTTTGCTGTTGGCTTTTTCTGATTTCGTTTTCGTAATGATGTTCTGCGTGTCTATTTGTTTGCCAGTCCCTCTTTCTTTTCCTTCCTTCCTTCATTTTCTTCCTTCATCCATTCATTCATCCATTCATTGATTCATTCATTAATTCATTTCTTCCTTCCTCCTTTCCTTCCTTATATTTTTCCTTTCCGCTTTCTGATATCTCATGTCTTTCTTTCTTTTCCTCTTTCTTTTCCTCTTTCTTTTCCTCTCTTTCCTTCTTTCTTTCGTTTAGCTTTTTGTTGCTTTCTTTTTTTTTTGTTACTTCTCATGTTGACATTTTCGTCAGGGTCAGAGAGTGAGGGATAGACAATCAAGTAATTTTTTACAGTTAATGTCATCATTCATAGTAAGTTCTCAATGATTTATTGCGAGCTTAAAAGTATTCCCGGTGTCATACAAGTATTCTGTCTAAAGAACAACTACGGTTGACTTTGGTGACAGTGTTTCAAGCACGCTCCAGATTCTAAGGGTGTCATTTATTAACAGTAACTATGTTCCTCTTCCCATTTGGGATGAATCTATTTTTGGCTTTCTGGGCAAGGTCTCCCCCCTCATTGTGGCGCTCTTTGTTTCTATCAGTGTCATTGACACGGGCTGGGGATCAGAGCTTTGATGTGATTGGCTGTCAGCTCCTGCTGGCACTACAGTTATAGCCAGGATAGTGTTTCCTTGTGTTTTTATCATTTCATTTCTTCTCCGGTTCCTTGTTCCCGTGCCACATTAACTACTGTCTGTTATGTCTTTCTTTGCTTTATTTGTGTTGTTCAGTCCTCGTTTCTTTTCCTCCCCATGTCTTTTCTGTTTGTTTCCCTTATTTTCTTCTTTCGTTCTTTGTTTGTTTTGAAAGGTATATGGTCTTTCTTATTGCTTCAACATTTTTGGATACGTTTTTCTGTTGTTTTAAATCGTTCCCACCCTAAAGTGTGTTCCCTCTTTGTTTACATTGTTGTATCTACTGGTTAGGTGGAAGGTATACACAGAGACACTTTTTTGTTACTAGAATTCAAGCGCTTACAGCAACTGTATACTCTACTGAAAGTGTTTTCCAATATTTTTATCTCTCTGCTTCTGTGTCTATAACCGTGTTTGACCTTTTCATAAACTAACTTTGCTGAAGCTATCGGTGTCTCCTTTATCAAGACCCCCGTTGCCTCTGTGTTTGACTACGTATCAGTGTATCTATCTGTCTGTTAGTTTCACTCTCTTTGCCTCTGTCTCCCCCCCCCTCTCTCTCTGTCTGTTGTCTGTGTCTGCTGTCTGTCTGTCTGTCTGTTGTCTTCTCTTCTCTCTTCTCTCTCTCCTCTCTCTCTCTCTCTCTCTTCTTCTCTCTCTCTCTCTTCTTCTTCTCTCTCTTCTCTCTCTCTCCTCTCTCCTCTCTTCACTTCTTCTCTTTTCTCTCTTCCCTCTTCATTAACTGATGCTGATTATCAGAGTAATAACCTCCTTCGTTAACTCCAAACTATCTCTTCAACAAAGGAATTCTTATGCATAAACATTTTTTCTGGCATTGTCCCGCATCAACTAAGAGACTGTTTACAGTTAATGAATTTAGGTACTCGCACACTATCGATCTTCCTTTGCTAGAATTACATTATATAAATCAAGTCTGTCGTATTCTGGAGCTGGCTCTGGACAGACTTCTGTCTTTTTAAAAACTGAAAAACCCATAAACATTCAAAACTTGTTTTCATGACTTTTTACATGAAATGTACAAACCTGGCGTCACTTCTCCCCAATGTTATGTAACAATTTCTACATAGGTCTGTCTGTGTAGCTGTTGTGTGCTTTGCTTGTGATTGTTTCTACTGTTTGTCTATGCGCTTTTGTAGAGAGCATTTTTTACGTGTACTTTTCCTACCATTTTTTTTTAAACTTGATTTTGCACATACAGTTATTTCTACATAATTATGTCATCTTGTATTTGGAAACTCTCCCTCATTGTCTCTGTCTGTCTGTCTGTCTGTCTGTCTGTCTGTCTGTCTGCCGTTGTCTGTCTGTTTCGTCTTCTGCTATTGTCTGTCTGTCTGTCTGTCTGTCTGTCTCTCTCTCTCTCTCTCTCCTCTCTCCTCTCCTCTCTTTTTCTCTCTCTCCCTCCCCCTCTCTCTTGTCATCTCTTCACGCTGTCGTTTTTATCATAACCATCATCATCGTCGCATTGCTATTGTCTCACTACCCGGCATATAGAACATCATTATCTCTACTACTACTACTACTACTATACTACTACTACTATACTACTACTACTACTACTACTACTACTACTACCTACTGCTGTCATCACTACTGCTACTATACGCTACTACTACTACTACTACTACTACTACTACTACTACACTACTTACTACTGTGCTGCTGCTGCTGCTACTACTACCTACTACTACTACTACTACTATACTGCTGTGTACTACTACTACTACTGCTACTACTACTGCTACTACTACGCTATACTACTACTATACTACTATACTACTACTACTACTACTACTACATACTACTACTCTTAGATTGGCGTCGATGATAGCGACGACATTACTACTTTCTTGTTCTTGATGCATTTGTATATTCTTGGTGTATTTTCTCTTTTGTCGTTTCCTTTACTCTTTTCCTTTGTTTCTTTTTCTTTCTTATATATTGCTTTGCTTTGGTGTTAATACCTTTTTCCTTTTTGAGGGCTGGATGAAAAAAGTCATTGTACTTAATCTATCACCCTCTTTAAATGAATTTCGTATTTCGTATTTCTACCTTTCTCTGTCTGATTGTCTCTCTATCTCTTTATTTCTATGTTTCTTTATCAGCTTCATTTCACACGCACATACACACACACTCTCTCTCTCTCACTCTCTTTCACTCACTCACTCACTTACTCACTCCCTCACTCCCTCACTCACTCTGCTTCATCAAGTACTCTCTCTTCCCACATTTCAGTCTACACACACTCACACACACACACACACACACACACACTGCGGGAGCCCACATGGACTGCTTACCTCACAGTTTCTCAGCTGAAGCCTCACAGGCAGCCAGTTTAAAATTGATTTCCCCTTCCCCCACAAGTAAAGCCTCTAGGGAAATCTTGGGAAAATAGTCATTATCTGTGACTTATTGTCTCCCTTCCCCTCTTCCCCCAGCATTGCAGGAGAACCAAAATGGACAGTTACCGTGCACTGCCTGAAAGAATACACAGCATGACAGCTCCAGAAATAACCTCTGACAGCGTGCATGGACGTGCGTGTTTTGTGTGTGTGTGTGCGCGCGCGCGCGCGCGTGTGTGTGTGTGTGTGTGTGTGTGTGTGTGTGAGTGTGTGTGTGTGTGTGTGTGTGTGAGTGTGTGTGTGTGTGTGTGTGTGAGTGTGTGTGTGTGTGGTGTGTGTGTGTGTGTGTGAGTGTAGTGTGTGTGTGTGTGTGTGTGTGTGTGTGTGTGTGTGTGTGTGTGTTGTGTGTGTGTGTGTGTGTGTGTGTGTGTGTGTGTGTGTGTGTTTGTCCGCTGTCTTTTCTTGATCTTGTCTCCACTTTCATCTCTTCTCCTTTCCCTTCTTCCTTTGCTGTTGTTTTTTCCCTCTTTTTCTTGTTTTAGTAGTTTTATTGATGTTCTTTTGGTTGTTGTTATTGATCTTCTTCATCTCTCTTTTTCTTTCTCTGTTCTTTGCTCTTCTTCCTCTGTTCTTTGCTCTTCTTCCTTCTTTCTTTCTCTTTCTTTGTTCTTCTTTTGTTGATATATTTTGAGGGGGCAACGACTAACAGTAGCTCTAAATCAGCTATCAATCTGATTATACACTATTGTCTTAATTATTTCATTCATGAAGTACACTAGTTCTGTTTATACAAAATGCATTGTTAAGTAATTATATTATTAATTCACGATGCTGTAATAGACTGATGATGCTTACACACAAACAATACATGAAACAATTTGCTGTGTTTCAGATTTGAGAAATGGAAGATTACATCCCCCAGCTCCCTTTTTGGGATCGACATTCCCCTTGTTCCTTGGAATAAAAACCAGTGTGCAGTTTCTGTTCTGTGATTTTCCTCTATCGGGAATACAACTAGACACTCCACCACGACATGAGTCACTTTGCACCTGACCCACTTTTCCGCTAGGAGCCGTTTTGGCAGGTGGGGTCAGGTTGTCCATTTTCAGATTTTCATTGATTGTAACATTGTAACCATTGTTCTACCTTGTAATGAAATAGCAAGGTGTAAGATTGCTTTCCTTTCTCTTTTTATCATGTTTTAAAAATACCCAAGCAATCATTTTGACCGCCTTCTACAATGCTAAACTTGTCAGTTTTTCATTTTGCACGTCCTACAGTGTATCATTTCAATTTGTAATAACTTTTCGAAGAATATTTCGATTTTCAATCCGTCTTTTTATTGAATAGCCTTTTTTTATTGCAGACTGCTGACATGAAGATACCTGACAGCTGACCTCTGGTGCAGTGTGATCCACTATGTGGTGGAGCGTCAGCAATGTGGGAATCAAGGGCTTACGTGATCAGCTGTCAGCTACTGCTGGCCTCACAGAACTCATCTTCATGTTGTCTGATCATGTGTCTCTTTATCGGGTCTCTTTTCAGCCTGTCTCTTCAACATCAGAGAGACCTGTTCCACAACTTCATCGACTTCAAGAAGGCTTTCGACAGAGTATGGCACGAAGGCCTGTGGCAGGTCCTCAGAATGTTTGGCATTGAAGAAGGACTAGTGCAAACCATTCAAGCACTATACAACACCGCAAGCAGTGCAGTCCTTCTGAACAATCAGGTCGGAGACTACTTCAAAACCACAGTTGGGGTCCGACAAGGATGCCTGTTATCTCCAGTCCTGTTTAATCTGTTCTTGGAAAACATTATGAGAGAGACCCTCCATGACTTCCACTCTACCATCTCCATTGGCGCAGACCCCTCAACAACTTGCGGTTTGCCGATGGCATTGACCTCATGGGCCGAAGTAACACAGAGCTGCAAGATCTTACGACCAGACTTGAGAACAGAGCTTGAGCATATGGGATGGAGGTGAACTCGGAGAAAAGTAAAGTACTTGTGAACAGCACGAGCAACGCCACTGCTAAAATTTACATGAACGGCCAGCAACTGGAGGAGGTAGACGCTTTTAAATACCTTGGCGCTACACTCACAAAGGACGGGCGATCGACGACAGAAATCAAAGTCAGACTAGCCATGGCAACATCTTCCATGACAAAACTCACCACCATATGGAAAGTAAAGAGATCAGTTTCCCAATCAAACTAAAGCTCTACAAAGCCCTAATTCAGACTATCCTGCTGTACGGAAGTGAAACCTGGACATTGACTGTTTCAGCAAAGCGAATCCAGTCATTTGAAACAAAATGCCATAGAAAACTGCTGGGCATATCCTGGAGAGAACGAAAAACCAATGAATTTGTCAAGAGCCAAATGACACGGCTGGCAGGTTTCACAGAAACCCCTTCTCATCATCGTCAAGAAGAAAAAGCTGACATGGTTCGGCAACGTCACCCGCCACAACACTCTGCCAAAAACAGTAATGCAGGAAACACTCGAAGGCGGCAGAAAGAGGGGAAGACAGAACAAGTCATGGATGGACAACATCAGAGAATGGACCAGGATGAATGACTCAGCACTACTGCGCAGAGCCGAGGACCGAGATGGATGGAGGAGACTTACCCGGCATCGTCTTTCGTGTCTCCTCCACGACCGCCAGGGTCACGGGACTGATGATGATGACAGTGTATCATTTTAATTTGTAATAACTTTTCGAAGAATATTCGATTTTCAATCCGTCTTTGTATTGAATAGCCTTTTTATTGCAGACTGCTGACATGTGGATACCTGGCAGCTGACCTCTGGTGCAATGTGATCCACTATGTGGTGGAGCGTCAGCAATGTGGAATCAAGGGCTTACGTAATAAGCTGTCAGCTACTGCTGGCCTCACAGAACTTATCTTCATGTTGTCTGATCATGTGTCTCTTTATCCTGTTCACCTCCCTCTTCATTCACCTGTTTGTTCTCTGTGTCTGTCTACCTGTCTGTTGCCTGTCTGTTGCCTGTCCTGTCTGTCTGCTGTCTGTTTGCCTGTTTGTCTGTCTGCCTGTCTGTTGCTGTTTGTCTGTCTCGTGTCTGTCTGTCTTCTGTCTTCTGCTGTCTGTTGTTGTCTGTTATTGTCTGTCTGTCTGTCTATCTTATTTCTTTGGTTCTTTGTTGTCTCCTGTCCTCTCCTTTTCTCTCCACATGACTTCCACTCTTTTCTTCATCCTCTCTTTCTCTCTTTACTCCTTTCCTTTAGTTTTAGGCAGTCTTTGATTCCCCTCACTTCATTAGATTTAATATCCTTGCTCCACGTTTTGTGTTATTTAGTGTTATTACTTTGTAAAAGGCGGGGTTTGTTTTCGTTGTTTAGCGAGCTAGGGTACAGAGAGAAAGAGAGAGGGAGAGAGAGAGAGAGAGAGAGAGAGAGAGAGAGAGAGAGAGAGAGAGGAGGAGAGAGAGAGAGGAGGAGAGAGAGAGGAGAGAGAGGAGAGAGGAGAGAGAAGAGAGAGGGAGAGGGAGAGAGAGAGAGGGAGAGAGAGAGAGGGAGAGAGATAGAGGGGGAGAGAGAGAGGGGGAGAGAGGGGGAGAGAGAAGAAGAGAGAGAGAGAGAGGGAGAGAGAGAGGAAGAGAGAGAGGGGGAGAGAGGAGAGAGAGAGAGAGAGAGAGAGAGAGAGAGAGAGAGAGAGAGAAAGAGAGAGAGAGAGGGAGAGAGAGAGGAGAGAGAGAATTCAGAGATAATGGAGACACATTCCACCATTCGTGTATACTGTTTTTATAACTGGAGTTATGTTTTCCTCTCCTAATTTATCTAGGAAAGCACGTTTGACCTTAAGATCAATTTACCTCTGGTGTTTAAGCTCCGGAATTGCTTTGAAGGAGGGCGGAGGTAGGGGTAGGGAGAGAGAACTATCTATTGATCCACTTGCTGGGGGTGGGAGAGATAGAGGTAGCCTGCTGCTCAGCGCGCTGGTGCTGGTTCCATTCACCCCAGTATGCACACGCGTTAGCGCCTACACCTTCTGTCCAGCTGGCTGTGCTTATGCAGAGCATCACAGTTTATTATTTTGACACTGATTTTCGTTTTCTTTCCATGTGATATCGCCTGAGAAATCTCCTCAGACCTGTGCAGCCGTTATCTGTGACGTGTTTCCATTTCCCAAACACTTCAGGGAACCAAACCTAAAGCCTGCCAGTGTAGTGCATGAAACACTGCCGAGAGTGACAGCACGGGAAACAGACCCCGTCTTCCAGCTAAACTAGGGATTTCTTGTTTTCTGTCCACTGTTCTCATTTTTTATGTTGTTTTTTTTCCTCTATCGTCTTCGTCGTCGTCGTTGTTGGTATCATCATCAGCATGATCATCGTCTTTCTTTCTTTCTTTCTTTCTTGCATTCCTTCTTTCTTGTTTTTCTTTTTTACTGGTTTAATTGCAGACTCTTACCCAGAAAAATCAAACAGCAAAGAATTTAATACAACCTTAACATTTTTGGGAACTTTCAATTAATCAACTTTAAAAAATATATTGTCTATACATCATGAGGTGACGTGTCCTTGGAAATCAACGGAGGTGATGCCAGTTCCATTCTTGGTGCTAAATTCCTCATCTCCCCTTCCATTAGCCTATCCCAACAGGCATCTAGTGAGTCACGTTGATAACATGTCATGGCTGGTCCACCCCACTTTACGTTTTCTGATAATTGGCTTTCCAATTTTCCCAATACCTGCTGACATTATAAACACACACGGTGTTCTAGCACTGCCGTCATTTGTCTAATACCACGTAATGTGAAAGACGTTAAATTAAAGAACACTGCCGTCATTTGTCTAATATCACGTAATGTGAAAGACGTTAAATTAAAGAACCCTGCCGTCATTTGTCTAATACCACGTAATGTGAAAGACGTTAAATTAAAGAAGAACACTGCCGTCATTTGTCTAATATCACGTAATGTGAAAGACGTTAAATTAAAGAACACTGCCGTCATTTGTCTAATACCACGTAATGTGAAAGACGTTAAATTAAAGAAGAACACTGCCGCCATTACAGTCCCCCAAACATGGTCGCTGCTGCTGGCTGCTTGCTAGGTCACTCATCTGCTCTCTGGTTCTGCCACGGTGCTGTCCGGCACCACAGAGCAGATCCCAGCACTGGTGTGTGAGATGCCAGCTGCTGCTGAACTGCAGGAGAAAGGTTTGTCATTGCTTTTTTCTGGATGGAAGAAAAGACGACGTTTTAATAGACGACATTTATGGCAATGTTTCATGCCATCCTTCTGTGTACAAACAGTACAAACACTTACAAAACTAAATGAATGTCTGCATCTAACTGTCTGTATGTCTATAGCCTCTCTTGACTTTTCATCGTATGAACTAAACCATACATATGCATTTGCTTATCTGTATACGTTGATTCACTAGCCTTTCCATCTGTCAGTTTGTCTGCCTGTCTCTCTGTCTATCTCTTTGTCGTCTGCCTATTTCTCTGGCTGTGTCTATCTGACAACCCGGGTTCGATTCCCGTTCAAGGGGATATTTCCCCCTGGAGTTAACGTCAGTTCAGACTCCACGATTCCCAAAAGTTCTTCGGATGAGACTATAAACCGAGGCCCCGTGAGCGAACGCACGCACAACGTTTTGCGCACAAGTTAATCCTGATCCGCTTTTCGTAAGAGTAGGCCATTGTGTGCCGGTGGGAACATATGACACAATTTACAAAACTGCATACACACGAGGAATGGTTGTGAAATGGCACTTAAGGACTTATTCCATATCCTCGATATAATGGAATAAAATGTCTCTCTTACTCTCTTCTTCTCTGTTTGTCTGTCCTTCTGTCTGTCTGTCTGTCTGTTTGTCTGTCTGTCTCTCTTTCTCTCTTTCTCTCTCTCCATCCTACAGTTTACACAAACTGTCTTTTTCTTTCCTGTATTGTGTACCACGCACACCAAGCAGAGCACACACACACACACACACACACACACACACACACACACACACACACACACACACACACACACACACACACACACACACACACTGAACAGCTATCAGTTTCTCAGCCAAAGCATTACGCTGGCAATTGGAACATCGATTTTCCTGTCTCCCTCAGCGATGCCGCTCCTGGGGAACTCTGCCAGCCCAGGGGTGCCGGGGACTGCTTCACTGGCCCTCCGCACATCGGGGAAACCACACAGAGCGCTGCCAGTGGACTGCAGGATGCCATGCCAAGGGTGCGGACCTAAGAATTGACTCCTGGTGTCTGTTTGAAGAGCGAATCGTTCCTAGGCTTCACCCTACCTTTCTTATTCTTGTTGTTTTAGTTGTGTGGTGTTGTGTTCCCTGTTCTTACACTGGTGCTGTTTTGTTGTTGTTGTTGTTGTTCTTCTTCTTCTTCTTCTTCTTCTTCTTCTCTTCCTCCTCCTCCTTCTCCTTCTCCTCCTCCTCCTCCTTCTTTTTCTTCTTCGCATTCTTCGCATTCTTCTTTTACTTCTTCTTCTTCGCATTCTTTGCATTCTTCTTCATCGCAATTCTTCTTTGTACAATTTAAATTGGATAGATACCCAGGTAGCAAATCTTCAGTTTTTACGTTTTGCTTCCAGAAACTGGAATCCGCCAGTCCTTTGTCCTGTAGTCGACTGTGTACCATGAACTGTGCTTACCTTCCACACTACTATCTCCTTGTGGGGGGCGGAGTGCTAGCTCGTTTTGAGAAGTTGCAATGAATGCTTTGTGTTTTCAGTGACTTTAAAAAAAACAACTTTTCTCAAGTTCATTGCAGATGATTCCCAATTTATCCTGTTACCAACATCAACATGTTCTGATCTTATTTTTAATGGAAAACCACCTCATTGCTGTTTTTATTTTAGCTTTCTCTGTCTCTGTCTGTCTGTCTCTTTGTCTATCTGTCTGTCTGTCTGTCTGTCTGTCTTTTGGACTCTCTCTCTCTCTATCTCTCTTGCGCACAACATTTTGCGCACACGTTAAAACTCGTTCGGCTTTTTCGGAAGAGTAGGCTATTGTGTGCCGGTAGGAACGGATGACAGTATTTACAAAACTGCGTACACACGTGGACTGCCTGAAAATAGCACATGAGTGCTTAATTTATTATCCTCGAAATAAAAGAATAAATAAATAAAATAAATAAATAAAATCTCTCTCTCTCTCTCTCTCTCTCTTTCTTTCGTTATTCCTGTCTTTCTTCCTGTGTGTGCAAATAATGCCTCTTAGGAGACGGAGTCGCTCATCTTTAACCAGGATTTCTATCCTCCCTTCCTGCTGCTTCCAATAGTCACACAACGTGGCCAATTTGCTGCATGAAGGAATGCAAAATGATTGTGTCACTTAAAAGCCCAGTATCGGCTTCAGTTGTTTCGTTTTTTTTATGTTCTCCTATCTTTTTCTCCATTCTTCTTCTTTTCATTCTTCTTTGTCTTCTTCTGTTCATTCTTCTTTGACTTCTTTCTATTCTTTGTAATCTTTTTTGTTGTTGTATTTTTTCTTTGCATTCTTCTTTTTTGTATTATTTCTTTTTCTTTGCATTATTCTTCATTCCACTGTTCTCTCACTTCTTTTTCTTTGCAACATTCTTCTTCTGTGCATTTGTCCTTGCCTCTGTCTTCTTTGCATTATTGTTTCTTATCCATTCTTTATTTGCTTCTTGGCAATTTCTTCTACTTCTTCCTTTTTGCATTCTTCCTCTTCACATATTTTTCTTCTTTGCATTGTTCTCGTTTTGCTCTCTTGTAAATAATATCTAACAAATCGATTGTGGATAGACATAACCTCATTATAGCATCGTCTTTCTAGTTGCTTAGTGCGAATACAAAATTATTTATGAAAGAGAAGAAATAAAATGAATAAAGTTAATGAATTCAGGTCGCACTAAATACGCTAAAGATGTGTGGTTGGGTTGGTCAGATCCTCACTCCCTGTGTCGTGTCTGTGTGTTCTTCCTCTAGAGGTGTGCCTCTTCCTTGCCTCTGACAGCCATTGCTGTCTCTTCTCTCCAATCTCTCTTCTGCGTGGTTTCTGTTTCTGCCATTGTGTGTGAAGAGTTGACCAGTGCGTGCCCACGGGTCAGGTACTTCTGGCACCAGTCAGAACCTGAATACTGCCCCACCATCTGTTCCTTTGTCTTCGTTCTCCCACCCACTGTCTGTCTACATCCTCCCTGTTCTATTGTTTTCGCTTTGTTAGGTTGCGTTCTCCTAGTGTTTGGTTTTTCCTCTCTTCATGTGCATGCCTACGTTATATTTGTTTAATGTTCTGTGAACACCTTGAACTTTTTGATCAAATTATCTAGGCTGAAAAAAATCGACGAGAGGGGCAGGGTAGTCTGTGAGACCTTGTCTTTTATTTCTATATCGCTCTCACTGTTCCTTTCTTTTTATATCTTTCTTTCTTTTTTATAATTCTTGTCACCCATTTTCATCGGCACAAATTTCCTTCTGTTTCAAACTGCATTAACTTGAGTACAAGATGTTTTGTGTACGTTTGCACAAAGAGCCCCAGTTTGAAGTCTGATTCGAAGGACTTTCAGACAAATGAAGCCAGTACTGATGTTAACTCAAGGGAGAGAAATCTCCTTGAACGGGCGTTATGTTGATGGCGCTACGTGGTCTCGATCTTGGGCTGTCAAATCTCGGCGCAACGCTTTAACACTATAATCACCATCCTGGCTTTATGTATGCATACTTCTGTTGCATTGACATATTACTCGCGAAATCAGACCCAGCTAAGC
>CM054134.1:126483700-126488700 GCA_028751875.1 Rapana venosa
CTTCTCTCTCTCTCTGTTTTTTTTCTACATTTATTTGAACACGCTTCTGCGCGATAAAATTTAAAATCCATTTACTGTATCAAAAGGCAACCACCATAAACGCTTTCTGTTTTCTCTACAAACCAGGCCTCTACGGAAATCTGACTCGCTTCTACGTCTTTGTTTGTTTGTTTTGGCTTGTCGGTTTATTTTTCCACAGCCGCTTGAAGAAGATACAAAACTTTGCCAATTTGCTGCATCAAAGAAGGTAATAAGATTACGGCAAAAGAACAAATCCAGTCTAAGATTGGAAAGCCACATTTGCTTCTTTTTTCCCACTCCATTTGGGGTCTTATTCTTGTCTTTATTCCTTTGTCTCGAAGTCCGTATTACCAGTTCTTCTCTTCTCTGTCAGCCCCCCTTCTCTTCGTTCTGCTCCACCTCCTCCTCCTTTCTTCTTCTTCTTCTTCTTGTTCTTCTGTTTTTTTCTTGTTCTTGTTCTTGTTCTTCTTCTTCTTGTTCTTCTTCTTGTTCTTCTTCTTGTTCTTTTCTTGTTCTTCTTGTTCTTCTTCTTTTCTCTTCTTCTTCTTCTTCTTCTTCTTTCTTCTTCTTCTTCTTCTTCTTCTTCTTCTTCTTCTTCTTCTTCTTCTTCTTCTTTTCTTCTTCTTGCTTCTTCTTCGCATTCTTCTTCTGCTTCTTCTTCGCATTCTTCTTCGCTTCTTATTCGCATCCTCGCTTCTTCTTCGCATTTTACTTCTTCTCGACATTCTCCATTTCAGCTTCCTTTTCTTCGCAATTTTCTTCGATTCTCTTTTTATTCGCATTCCTTTCTCCTTCGTTAGCATTCTCTTCAATTCTTCTTTCTTCCTGCATTCTTTCTCTTGTATTCGTCTCTCTCCTTCCCTTTCTCGTTGCTCTCTTCTTTCTCTACTTCCTCCTCCTCCTCTTCTTCTATGTAATTCTTCTTCTTCTTCTTCTTCTTCTTCTTCTTCTTCTGTACACCTCTTTTATCAAATAAACGACATTGAAAAATAACCTGTAAATCCCATTTCAGCACCTTTTTCTAAATTGTTTTGATATGCTTATGAAACCACTACCTTTTCACACGGTAAGACTGCTATCAATGTGAGATTTTCTTTCCTGACAGGTTTTGTCACTGGTGTATTGTGCCCTCCTGCACAGTATCACTACTGAAGCTCTCTCTACTGTTCTCCTCTTCTGGCCCTTCTTTGGCGTTGTGTTCTGTGATGACGCCTCTGCCATTCAGATTTGGCTGAAATCAGGGCATCAGTGTAGTGAACTCTCAGCTACTCCTGGCACAAGAGCAATATTGTTTGTTCCCACTGATATGTTTCCTTTTCCGTTATTTTGCGATTGTTGTATATGTGTGTCATAATTTTATGCCTCTTTCTCTTTCTGTCTCTCTGTATTTCTCTGTCTCTCTGTCTGTCTATGTCTCTGTCTGTCTATATCTGTCTCCCTTTGCCCCTCTCTGTCTCTGCCTCTCTCTTAATTATTCCTCTTTGGTTTTTTTCTTACATCATCTCATTATTCAGTTCTCATAGTCTGTTTTCTTGTTTCACGTTTTCTGTTGCTTCAGTTATAAAACTTGTTGACCTCTTTATCTGTTTATCTTTTTTCTTAGCTAGAGCGTTAGAGTATTTAGAAAAAAGAACAAAGTAACTCAGGCTTCTATGAAAACTTTCAAAAACTCTAGCCAATTGTTTACCTTAATGAAACAATCATTGCCCGTCTTTATCAACCTTTCTCTAAGTCTGAGGCCACTAAGGGCCTTTGGTTCAAGTGACCCTAATTGCTAAAGTGCCTGTGACTGTTGGTAAGACGACCTGCTGGCTGTCTCATGCAGGTCTGTCTGCCTGATTTCCTGCCTATCTGACTGTTTACCCCCCCCCCCCCCCCTCTGTCTCTATCTATCAATCTCTCTGTCTCTGTCTGTCTCTCTCTATCTCTCTCTCTCTCTCTCTCTCTATATATATATATATATATATATATATGTGTGTGTGTGTGTGTGTGTGTGTGTTTGTTTCACATAAGGGCGGACACACGTGCATGTACACACTTTCTGTCCTGATGACAGTTTCATATCTAGAGTATCAGAGGCGACCATTTTCAAATCGATTTCTCCTTTCTTCCCCCATAATTGCACCCGGAAAACTGCAGGAAGCAGAGGTTTTCTGTGACTAGGTTTCTTCCCCCAAACACTTCAAGAGAATCAGCACGGAAGGCAGGGCTACCAGCTAGCGGAGTCAGAGAACGGACCGTTTAGAACCCAGGAATAGCATGTAGTGCCTGCTTCAAGTGCACCTTGTAGTCTTTCCTCTCGCTGTGTGTGTTTGCTTTTCCTTCTTTCTTTTTTCTCTGTTGCTTTCTTGCTTTTCTTCTTCTTCTTGTTTGCATTGTTCTGTTTTGCACTCATTTTTGCATTCCTCTTCTCTGCTGTCTTCTTCTCATGTGCATTTTTCTTCTTTTTCTTTTTCTTTTTCTCCTTCGTCTTCTTTCTTCTACTTCTTCTTTTTTGTTGGTTCTTATTCTTGGTCTGTGTGCATTTTTGTGTGGAAGTAGTGACAAGATTGAGCCCTGTTGCAATAAACGTCAATCTTCCAATTCATTTTCCAGAAAATATTACGGCCACTCATTTGTCCCATAATTCACAGGTGTAGTGTGCACGTGCTTCATTTCTGCCAGTTTTTTTTTCTAAATATATGTTTTGTTATTCTTTCTTGAAAAAGAGCAAATATCATATAAATCTAAATCACTTTCAGAGTTTTTTTGTGTGCCAGATCTACCTCACTGCCAAGCGAGATAGATATGAATGGGGAGCGTGATGTGCAACTCGAATGCTGCTCTTAAATTGTCGCTTTTTGAGGAAATCTATTCAAACCAGGGCTATTTACAAATGGTAGTGGTTGCATTGCGATTTGCAAGTAACAATTCTGTTCCTTGCTGGTCAATGAAGATGTGTTCAAGACATGTGTATAATTGCACCGTGCCTATTTCACATGTGTTTATCTCTGCTTGTAAGTCGACAGCTAGGAATGGCGCCGTTTTAGTATGTGCCTGGCACAAAGAGAATGCCACCAAATATATGCACAGTATATTTCTATAAGAGCACACAATATGACGAAAGTCAATTCAAGAAGTAGAATTTGTCTCGTTTTAATTTCTGATACCGCGTTCATCGTGTCTTCTGATGTAGCAGGTCAAGTTTCCATAGGTGTCATGATTTCTTGACAGCTTGGCATGACAGCACCCCCCCCCCCCTCCTCCTCCCCCTAGACTATTCATCTGATTATACTCCAGAAAAGTCAGTCAGTTATCTATCTTAAGATACATGTGTAATTCTATTATTCCAGCTTTTGATAATTAATTATTTCATCATTTTTAACTGTTATCAACTTTTTATTGCGCTCTCTCTCACACACACACAGTCTCGTGCAGGCGAGCGTGCAATCCCCCCCCTGACACACTACTCTGTTTTCCTCCATTCACAGTGTGTGCACACCCACCTGCAGTCACATCTACCTGCATCGTTCCACTAGTGCAGCTGCTGTAGCCAACAGGCAGCCACTTAACATCGATCTGTGTCTCCCTCTACAGAGAATGCCTCTTGGGAAATCTCGGCACCTCGTTCATGACTGTGGAGGCTTTAGCTTCCCCAGCCTTGCTGAAGGGAGTGCACCCTGTTGACGCTTTGCCGCATGGACAAGGAGTAAACAAGGCTGTGCCGTACTAGTCCTTGTAACCGATACATCGTTGTGGTCTGTAATCTAACTTGTTCACCCTTGCTTTCTGGTAATTTCCCTGTGCATATTTTTTCTTCTCCTTCTCTTGACCAGTCTAGCTAAATACATAATTATGTTAACCACGAATATGATTATTAAGCGAACATTTGATCAGTATCTTCTTAATGACTTTGCAATGAGCATTATAAAAGTGCTCAGATTCTACAGGCAGATTGTCATTAAGAACTCTAAGACTGGGTTGTATTTACGTCCCCTTTCTTTTACCACAGGCGAGATAGCTCAGTGGTCGTGGCACTCACTTTCCCCAAGCCAAGGTTAAGCAGCATCGAGCGTGGTTATAAGTTTGATGGGTGACCGTTTGTGCGCCTTGGCTTCAGTACAGTCCCCCAGTTCACCAAGCTGTAAATGGGTACCTGGCTCTTTAGGATCAGGGACGGTAAAGCAGCGAGGGAGAGGAGATGAACGCCGCCCTCAAACTGCTGGCCCCTTGAAGAGTTGAAGTCTCTGATGCCTCACTCCCCTAGGGCCACAGATCATAGGATACGTTTCCCTTTCCCTCTCACCGCGTAATGATCACTTCCTGGTGAAGTGCACACGTGTTCTACAGTTCTGTCAAAGAACAGATGATGCGTTCATCTTTGCTATCAGGAAATTAACATAGCGTGTATCTTCCAGAATTAATTGCTTTCTGTCCACTTAGTGTTCTCTGGCTCTGCTTTTTTTTCATCAACACTGGGGGGGGGGGGGGGGGGGGGGGCAGAATGGGGGGATCGGGGGGATCAGCGCACCGATCTGATTGCCTGTCAGCTACTGCTGGCACCACACCCCCTGATGACCTAGCTTCTTTCCTCTTCTTTTTGTTCTGCTTTACTTTTATCATCCTACCTCTTGAAACTATTCTCACCTTCAGCATCCTAATCCTTCATTTATTCTTCTCTTTCTGTCCCTATCCATACTCTACCCCCCCCCCCCTCCCTCCCCGTCCTTTCCTGATGATCACGTTGTTTTGGTGTTCCCTGTTGTCTCCACTCCTTGGTCTGTAGAGACAGGTTCTCTGTACTGGCTCAGGCCTGTCTGTGCTTCTGTACACTCCTTACCCTGGGTGTCAGCGGCTTCTTCTCTTCTCAGTACCAAACACGCTTTTGTTCACGTTGTGTTGTTGTTAGTGTTTAGAGTGAAAGCATAAGACGTGATATATGAAGCAAATCTAGCAACACACATTAAACAATGTGCATATACTGCTTGCACTTTCGAAAC
>CM054134.1:126498700-126501200 GCA_028751875.1 Rapana venosa
TGTAACCATACTGTTACATTTGATTTAGCAATGCAACAATATTGTTAGATTTGATTTAACAATGCAACCATACTGTTAGATTTGAGTTAACAATACGGCCAATGTGTGTGTGTGTGTGTGTGTGTGTGTGTGTGTGTGTGTGTGTGTGTGTGTGTGTGGTGTGTGTGTGTGTGTGTGTGTGGAGCGAGAGAGAGAGAGAGAGTATGTTTTTGTTTCAGTTGTCTTTTGGCTTTGTTACTGGCACCATTCAGACAAGGATGGTGTTTGTTACTCTGCTATAAACGAACGCAAGAAGCAGGAAAGGAAGGAAGAGATGGAACGGTAAAAAACAAAAGAGAAAAAGAGACTGAGATTAAGAGTGACAGATATACAAGGAGAGGAGGTGGGCACACCACACACACACACACACACACACACACACACACACACAACACACACACACACACACACCCAGATAGATAGATAGATAGATAGATAGATAGATAGATGCATACATACATACATACATACATACATACATACATACATACATACATACATACATGCATGCATACATACATACATACATACATACATACATATATACATGCACACATAGACAGACATACAGACAGACGGGGAGAGACAGAATCAGAGTCAGAGCATGAAGTCATTGTGTTATTCCAACCTAGATTCACCTCTCCTTCTTTTCTGTCCACCAACTAAGATCCATCTTTCGACCTGCAAAACTTTGGAAACTCTCTGCAGATTTCTAAAAGAAAGAAAAAGGAACCTTCCAATTACAGAAAAAACAAATAACCCTCTAGGCAAGAACTACCATGGATTATACGACAGTGCAGTGATCCCTTCTCCCCAAGGACCCAAACAAGAAGCTTCATTTCTCGGTGAGCTTGATCAAGCATTTGTTCCGGTCAGTGGCACGCAAGCCCCTTGAGCATTGTCTTGGCCACTGTCACAGAAAACTGACCGTGCCCTGGGGGCTTCTCCAGCCAGGTGGAAGAATTAGATAATTATTTTACAAGTGGATTCTCTGACTTTGTCCCCAGTCTGGGAGAAAAAAAATGGGAATGGAAGAATCAGGGTTTGCTGAAGCCGAGAAGAAAACAGCATAAAAACCGTCTTGATGTATGGCTGTGTTCTTGTTTTTTTCTTTTTATCATGTTGTTTTTCACTTTGTGTCTGTCTGTTTGTCTGTGCAATTTATTTTCTTCGATTGTCATTTTCTCTTGTTTTTTCAGCCTAACTGTCTGCTCCACTTTCTATCTGCATGTACGTCTTCTATTTATCTGTCTCATGTCTGTCCTCATTTTGTTTTGCTGTTTGTATCACTGTTAGGTAGTTTAGGTCTGTCTAATTTATTCTTTCTTGTAGTTGTATACTCTGAAACTCTGCCTCTCTTTCCTTCTCTTTTTGCCTGTCTGTCTGTCTCTCATTTTAAAATCGTTATTCTGTTACATCTCTTTTCCTATTTTGCTACAACATTATGTATTTCTTTGGAGAATAAGATTTAAGGCTATATTTACCAAAAAAATGAAATAACATTTGGAATCTGCTTTGGAAGGTTTACTCATGTGTCAGCCTTGGCCCTTTAAAAGGAGATATATGACACTCGTTTTGCTAAAGCAGCTTAGAAGAAAGACAACAAAACAGCCTTATTTGGAACAAAATATATTAACGCGCAATAAACAATCTACTGGGACTACTGGATCGGTGGTCTAGAGGTAACGCGTTTGTCTAGAAAGTGAAAAGTCTGCGTCCAAAGTGTGCGGTAGTTCGAATCCCGTTTGGACCCCAACCTTTCCCCATCCCTTAGATCGTGAGTGGTGGTCTGGGCGCTAGTTCAGTCTTGCTACTATCAACTAAGGCGCATAAGCGCGATTCGCAAGTATTTGTCCACTGATGCAACTTCCAAGCTCGTCACATCTCTCATTCTTTCACGTTTAGACTACTGTAATTCTCTTTTGGCTGGCCTACCAGCATCATCCATCCATTCTCTTCAACGCATACAAAACTCTGCAGCTCGACTGGTCCTAAGAAAGAAAAAATCTGAACACATCACTCCTCTTCTGCGATCTCTTCACTGGCTGCCAGTCTCACAAAGACTGAAGTATAAGATCAATACCCTCTGTTTTAAATGTCTCCACAAATCTGCACCATCTTATCTCTGTAACTGTCTTCACCTGTACACTCCATCCCCTTCCCTTCGTTCAGCCGCAGATACTTTGTGCTTTCGAACACCCAGATTCAAACAAACCACTGTTGGCTGTCGATCTTTTTCTGTTTCTGGTCCGTCCACGTGGAATGACTTCCTTCTTTCACTTCGCCAAAAACCTTCACTTGATACCTTCAAATCCAGCCTCAAAACACACTTATTTCCTACCTGACACTTTTCCCTCATATCCGTCTCTACTTTTTCAACAGCATCCTTCATCTCCTAAGTGTGTTCGCGGTGTGTGTGTGTGTGTGTGTGTGTGTGTGTGTGTGTGTGTGTGTGTGTGTG
>CM054134.1:126506200-126511200 GCA_028751875.1 Rapana venosa
ACTTGGCCCACTCCAAAGGGAAAGCACCTCTTTCAAAAACATTGTTGAAGAGTTTAGTTAGAAAGGAAATAACAATTGAGTTAGCATTTTTTAGCATTTCGCCTATTATTTTGTCTGGACCAGCACTTTTTCCTGTTTTTAAATGAGAGTAGAGAGAGAGAGAGAGAGAGAGAGAGAGAGAGAGAGAGAGAGAGAGAGAGAGAGAGAGAGAGAAGAGAGAGAGAGAGAGAATTCAGTCAGTCATCAAGCCAGCCACCCAGACCAACAGATAGACAGAACAAGTAAAGAATGTAATAGGCAGACACACAGACACACCACCTAAAGCAAAGAGTCAAGGTCATGTTGAAGTAAAACGGTAAATCTGAAAAGAAGTCCTGGACAGTGATACATCAACCTTGCACTACATCTTTCCTTTGGGAAATGCAGTAATATCTAGGATAATCTCCATTGAAACCACCAGACTTTAAGACAGAGTATGTACTGGACCAAAAAGCTTATGTTGGAAACCCCTGTTTATACTTACTCAGCTTCAGTAAACCCTCACTTCGTCATTCCCACTCTTTTGTCCTATGTGGTGAAGAGATTTGTGCATCCACTTGAAAAAATAATCATCTGATTCTTTCACCTCGGTAAAAAATACCCCCAGGGCACGGTCAGTTTTCTGTGACAATGGCCAAGACAATGCTCAAGGGGCTTGCGTGCCACTGACCGGAACAAATGCTTGATCAAGCTCACCGAGAAATGAAGCTTCTTGTTTGGGTCCTTGGGGAGAAGGGATCACTGCACTGTCTGAATGATCTACCTTTTTTTGCCTTGCTGTGTTATTGCCCTCCCTCTGATTGGAGAGTTTCTGCTGTAATCAGCAGAAGTTTCAGGTGGAAACCAAAGTGTAAAAACAGGGACCATGGCTGAAAATTGAGACATTCTTGATCACTCATTACTTATCTCCTCCATAATCTGTCTCTGACCATTATGTCTGTCTGTTTGCCTGCCTGCCTACCTTTCTTCCTGTCTGTCTGTATGAACAGCCCTCACTTGGTCAGTTCATACCTTACAGATAGATTCCACACAGTTGCATTAAACAAGATTCAATCAACACCTGCGAAACTGGAAGGTGGAGTCCCACAGGGATCAGTTCTCAGCCCTGTTTTTTTCACTCTCTACACTGCTCCTCTTTCACACATAATATATCATCATGAGATTAACCATCATTTTTATACAGATGACTCTCAAATTTTTAGCAGTGACACTCATGGAAATCTGCCTCCTCTCTTGGTTAATATGTCCTACTGCCTTCAAAATATCAAAAATTGGATGATACAGAACAAGTTACAGTTAAATGCAGACAAAAACGAAGCCATGCTTGTAGGGACCAAACACAAACTCTCTTCCATTACAACAGCTTCAATAGAATCCAGCAATACCTCTGTCACTCTATCTACTGTTGTGAAATATCTAAAGGTCGTTATAGACACCTGCCAGTCGTGCTACTATCAATTGCGGCGCATCAGTGCAGTTCGAAAGTACCTGTCCACTGATGCAACATCCAAACTAGTCACGTCTCTCATTCTCCCACGTCTGGACTATTGCAATTTTTCTTCTGGCTGGTCTGCCATCATCATCTATCCACTCCCTTCAACGTTTTAAAAACTCCGCAGCTCGACTAGTCCTCAGAAAGAAAAAAAATATGAGCACAGTACTCTCTCTGATTGCACACGCTCTTACACGCACGCAAACACGGAACATCTGCAATAGTAACACCACAAAAAAGCTAGCTCTCTTGCAGTGCTTGATCCTAGATGAACTAGTGTGGACGTCCTCCCGTGACCCTGGCCAGCTCGCTGTGCCTCAGGACCAGCAGAGGCCTGCAGTGGAGTCCAGTGTGAGAACATCCATCCATCCATCCAGCCTGGCTGGCATTGCTGTTGGTCGTCAGCCGTGAGCCTCGGCTTCAGAAACAGCCATCCATTTTCCATGTCACCCTCACTTCTTCTTTGCTTGTTTGCAGTTCAGCGTTTCTTCTTTGATGTTGCTGTTCTGCATGTCTGTCTGTCTGTCTGTCTGTTTGTCTGTCTGTTTGTCTGTCTGCTTGAATTGCTTGTATATCCATCTGTCTGCCTGCCTGTCTGTTTATCATTCTATCTTTGCCTCTAGTTATCTGACTTTTACATTTCTGATTCTCCCCATCAGTTTCTCTCTGCATCTGTCTGTCAAACTCTCTGTCATTCTGAGTCTGTCTGCCTATCTGTTGGTCTGGGTTTTTTCTGTCTGTTTGTGTCTGTGTGTTTGTCTCTATTTATTTATTTGTCTGTGTGTGATGTGGCACTTGTCTCTCTGTATGCATGCATGCTAGTGTCTCTCATTTTTCATTTAATTTACATACCTCCCTCAAACCTTCCGTTTATGTCCTTCTTTTCTTCTGTTTATTCCAGTTGTTTGACCAGCATGTACCGCGTGTTGCCCGACAACCATCTTGGTCAAAAGACTGCTGATGGTGACGTTGATGGTGATGCTGATGCTGATGGTGATGTTGATGCTGATGCTGATGCTGATGTTGATGCTGATGGCGATGGTGATGGTGATGGTGATGGTGATGCTGATGGTGATGCTGATGGCGATGGTGATGCTGATGCTGATGGTGATGTTGATGCTGATGCTGATGTTGATGCTGATGCTGATGCTGATGTTGATGCTGATGGCGATGGTGATGGTGATGGTGATGGTGATGCTGATGGTGATGCTGATGGCGATGGTGATGCTGATGCTGATGGTGATGTTGATGCTGATGCTGATGTTGATGCTGATGGCGATGGTGATGGTGATGCTGATGGTGATGGTGATGCTGATGGTGATGATGATGCTGATGCTGATGCTGATGCTATGCTGATGCTTATGCGATGGTTCTGTTTTTGCTCTCGTTTTAAACTCCTCTGTATTTTGCTTTGATTCATTTTTTCCTTGCTTTCTTTTCTTTTTTTTTACTAATCCGAGCCAATTAATTCAAAAGATACTATCATCGAAGAAATTATCTAGGATTTACCTTAAAGAAACGAGCAATGTTTTGCCTTTTTATATCTAAACTCTTACAATTTTCATGTAAATGATGAACCAAACGCCCTCCCTCCCCTCCCCCACCACCTTGCTTTCTATTTTCCTTTTTCCCTAATGTGGAAAGCGGTCAGTGATTCCTCTCAGAGCCAAAAGAAAACAAAAGGCGGGGATGGGAGGGGGAGGGGGAAGAAAATAATTCTCTGAGCCCTACACTTTCTTGAAAAAACAAAAACCGTCGCTAGAGTAGTGTCGGTTTCCCACAGTGATGGCGGCCATGGCTCAAGCGTGGAGGTCGTCACTGGCCCTGCACACACTCCGCCAAGCTGGCAGAGAAGTGGAGCTTCCAGAGGAAAGGTCAGTGCACAGATCCCTGTTTCTTCTTCTGGGCGTTGGTGTGGTTTGCGGTGTGTTGGGCCGTCTTCATTGCAGCCTCCCTTTGCAGAAGGGGGGTTGGAGAAATGGCCATGAAAGCATGCTGGAGGTAAGGGGGACAGCTGGATGGAGTTTGGCCCTGAAGGAAGTGCTGTTTCTCGTCCCTCAGTAAGAGGTGTGCAGGGAGGGGGTAGGAGATAGCCTGGTGGTCAGAGTGATGTATTCCTCATCTGCTGATCCGGGTTCGAGTCTTGTTTAGAGGATTTTTCCTCTGAAGTTAACATCAGTGCCGACTCCACTGTCCCCCAAAATCCTTCCAATGAGACTATAAACCGAGGCCCCGTGTGCGAACACACGCAGAACATCTTGCGCACACCCCGGTGGGAACGGATCACAAAATTTACAAAACCGCATGTACTCAGGGACTGGATGCCAAAATACACACGAGTGCTTATTCCAGTATCTTCTAAATGACAGAATAAATAGATAAACGACTAAGTAGATACCTATATGGTTGCATGTTCTCTCACGCTTGCTTTTTCTCTGCTTAGCTATGCATGACATCTTTGTGTTTGTCTATCTGTTTGTTTGTCTATCTCTGGGGTGCTGTAATGCTGTTTGGTGAGTGTGTGCATGCTCACACGCATGCACACATGGGTATGTGTTTTAGAATGTGTATTGGCGTCAGAGGGTGTCTGTGTAGGGGAAGTGCTGGTGTGTATGTGTGTGGATGGTTGTGTGCGCACATACAAGCGTGTGGATTTGAATTCTCTGTATGCGACAGTGGATACGGACTCATGCTATCAAATGCAGATTCCAGATATGCAGACAGCAGTAGCACTTACATGAGTATGGAGTTTCAGATACTATGCAGATCATACGCTTGTTCATTTTCTCATTTAAAAAAACATGGCATTTTCGACATGAATGTTCTACAGATGCAAAGGAATTTCTGGCCAATGAACCCGAGCATGTAGATGGAAGATGTATAATGGATACCGTCTCCAATGACGAACCCTTAGGAGCAACTTGTTAATGTGGACTTGAAGTCACTGAAGTGGCTTTCTGGTAATGCCTGCTCTGGCACCAGCATAGTCTGCAGTCAGCACTGAAGTGTACCGAAAACAGTAAGAGTGCATGGCTGAGTTTGTATCATATTTTTCTCGACGTGCTTTTTATGTCTTATATGTCTTGCTTGTTTCAATCTTATGTTCTCTTGTTTAACTTTCACCCTTCATCCTTTTATTTTCTTGTTTTCTCTCTTTCTTTTTTTAGTTCTCTCTTTCGTTCTTTCTTTTTTTTATTTCTTTCTTTCTTACTTTTTTTTCTAGCTTCCTTTCCTTCTTTCTTTCTGTCTTTCTTTCTTTCTTTTATTCCTTTCTTTATTTCTTTCTAGCTCCCTTTCTTCCGTTTGTTAGTTCATTTTTTCGTTTGTTCGTTCGCTCTTTCTTTCTTTTTGTTCATCCTTTTTTCTTTCTGTCTGTCTGTCTGTCTTTCTTTCTTTCTATAAACGGGCTGACTTGTTTCATATGTCTAAGACAGTTTCAGATATGAATGAATCGATCATTCTTGTCTAC
>CM054134.1:126523700-126526200 GCA_028751875.1 Rapana venosa
CTGAATCTGTAGAATGGTTTGTTTGTACACCCGTTCTTTCTTTGATATAGCTTTGAACTCTTTGTGTGTGTGTGTATGTGTGTGTGTGGATGTGTGTGTGTGCGTGCGTGCGTGCCTGCAGCGCGTTGTGTGTGTGGAGAGAGAGATGAGAGATGAGAGGATGTGAGAGAGGTGAGAGGAGAGTGATGGAGAGAGATGAGGGAGGAGAGAGGTGAGGAGGTCAGACGACAGCTGACAGACAGACAGATAGTCTTGATGGGTTTGATTTTTTTGGAGGGGTGAGATTTTTCTTCTGTATTGTTTGCACTTGTCCTTGATAATGTGTTCCTGATTTGGTCTTTTTCCTTGCCTTGTTTTTGCAGGAGCTTTGTAGCGTTGTGTTTATCTCCCGGATATGTTGTCACACTACCAACAACCCCCCCCCCCCCCCCCCCCCTTCAAACTTTCCTCTTCTCTGTGTTTTCCTCGCTGTTTTTCTTGTTTGTTCCTTTTTCTTTCTTTCTACATTTCCTGCACTACAAAGGCGTTAAGCTAGTTTACTCCTTACTGTACAGGGTGCTTATGGCCTAAAGGCCAGCAAGGTGTAAGCCTATCTATCCTGTAATCTCTTCTTTTCTGGAGCTGAGGTTTCTTGCCTTTTGTATTCTTTTGGTTCAGCGTACCTTTTTTGCCGGATGCCTATGTTTTCTGGTTTGTTGTTCTTGTACATCCACATTGATTTCTTGTGTGTGTGCTTCGTCTGTGTCGTTTTTGGCTGCTGGTAATGTTGTGTTTGTTCATTTCTGTTTTTGGTTTTGAGCTTTTGTCCTTGTCACTGGTGATTTTGTGATTGTGTGTTGTTGTTGTTTTAAGTTAAATTTTTTTATTCTTTTTTGGGTTTATTGTGTAATTGATGTATCTCTTTTTTTTATCTCTTTGGTTTTTTGACGTCTTTGATATATTGTTTCTTATAACAATTTAGGGTAGAAGATTTGGGCAATACAGAATGTGGATTAGGTGATGGAGGGGAAGGTTGCTGTTGTTATTGTTGATTTCCCTCACGTGGTTACCTTCCTCTGTTGATTAGTCACTGTTCTGTATTCAGTGTCGATCTGTTATTAGTCACTTTCCATTTTACAAAACAAACAATTAATACAACACATATGTATGCAGCTACAGATCTTAAGACTGTCTTTTTACTAAAGGCCACCAAAATAACGTCATGTAGTCGTGCAATCCGCTTTATAGAGTTATCCCCACTAGAGAGATGCAAGGTCGCCTTGTCCCTCCGTCAGCAGCTCTGCTGAACCTTCAGACACCAAGGCTGCCCGCGTGATCCCTGCAGGCATGGCCACTGAGGAGACCTGGACAAGGCAGACGCTGAAGGGACCACGGCACCAAAGGTGCGAATTCAACCCGTGTAATGGCTGGGTAACGGGTGGGGAGAAGGAGGAGGAGGAGGAGGAGGAGGAGGATCGTGGTGACGTCATAAGGACACTGTGAGACTGTGGCAAGGCTGTACCGTGGTCTCTTTTTTACGAAACATGATATCAGATAAATTTCAGTAACTTTTAAAGATACACACACACACACACCTGTAGTATTGTTTACACGAAAAAGGTATCAAGTTATACTACTGAGGAAGATATCCACTATTGCATGTTTGTGTCTATAAGGTAAACAAAATAACGTTGTTGTTACTGCTGTTGTTTGGTTGATTGTTACTGTTGTTGTTTCTGCTGCTGCTGCTGCTGCTGTTGTTGTTGTTCTTTTCTTTTCTTCTTCTTCTTCTTCTTCTTTCTTCTTCTTCTTCTTCTTCTTTCTTCTTCTTCTTCTTCTTCTTCTTTTTTCTTCTTTCTTCTTTTCTCTTCTTCTTTTCTTCTTCTTCTTCTTCTTCTTCTTCTTCTTCTTCTTCTTGATATCGTTCCTCCTTCACATCTTCCATAATTCATCCATATCTACTTTTATCTTGACTTCATCCACATCTATATATACTGTGAGACTACACACTGATGGAAAGTGTGCCTAGCTAACTATTTTCAAATACCACATCATAAAGGCAGCCACATTCTGGTTTCAGAATATCCACCTCCTTTCACAAATATTACAGGTGTGTAGTGTTAGGATCTAGTCACGAAGGACATACTCCCCACGTCACACTTTAAAACATGCCAGCGTTTCAACGTGGACCTTGGCCCTTTGCTTTAATAAATAGCTGATACACTTCTGGACCAAGGCCGTATCAAAGTTAAAGTGCGCACACCGTACACGAATGCAGCTACCTTATGTGGCCAAAATAGTTTGATAAGCAAAATGTCGCTACTGGTGAACTTCAGATCTATAGCAAAGGAACGAGAAAACTTTGTAAAAAATGTTGGCATTGTCTTAAAGCAGGAAGCAACACTATTTTGTTTTCCTAATGGCATTGCAGAAGTAGTAACCTGTATGATCCAAGACTATTCTCTCCTTTACGTTAAAGACACTGGAGATAAATGTAGAATGAAAGAGAAACTGTTGCATA